>LPNX010504394.1:53683-100061 GCA_001517045.1 Pseudotsuga menziesii | reverse complement strand
TATATATATATATATATATATACATATATACATATACATATACATATACATATACATATACATATATATATATATATACATATACATACATACATACATACATACATATTCTTTCTCTCCATGGCAATGTTGAGTTTATAATTCAACTACCATTCAAGCTTCATTAATAGAATTGGGTGAGTCATTGTTAAGTTTGTTGGAGTGGGAATTGGTCACCAAGGGATACATAAATTTACTACTCACTATGATCTCGTTGTAAAGTTAAACGCCCAAATTTGGTCATATTAAATTGTGGAGAAATTTTTTTCATCCGCGAATGTAGTCATGTAAACCACACTCAAGGAATCAAGGTAGTCACTTAAACCACACTCAAAACCTATATTCTATGGTCTAACATTCAATACTCCCATTCTGAAGATAACTATTGTTCATCTCGACTAGATCCAGTTAGTTTCCTAGCCTTGCTTCATTTGTAATAATAATGTGGAACCATGAGTGCTCACCATTCATATTCTCCTAACACTTTATAGTGTCAAAACTACTAAAGTATAAATACTTTAAACATGTTATGTTATGCACTTCAAAGAGTTGACTAAAAATTAAACAATTTTGAATATTAAAAGTTAGATCTTCACATTTTTTTTATAAGTTATTATAATTTAATATGTAAAAAAAATATATCACATCACATAAAATTAAATCATATTTTTTTTTACATAATTTGGATGGATCTATTGATACTTTATAAATAAGAGTTATCATTACCAGACTTAATAAGTATATTTATAAACAACACAATCGATTACAAAGTGGTACTCTCATTTTAAAGTAAAAACCTCTCCTAAAGCAACACCAATATCTCTTCTCTCTTCTCTCTTCTCTCTTCCAAGTCAAAGTTTTTGATGATTGTTTTTGATGATTTTGGAATAACAATAAAAATCCAAGAATACAAAATCATGTACAAAAAATTAAAAGATAGTAAGAACATCAGATAATGAATGTATAATGACAAGATTTAAAAGAAAGAATAACAGTGCAACATATAGGAGATAGGCTCAAATCATAATAATACAAAGAAGAAACAAATAGTTTATATTCATTGCATCATATGTAAAATCCAGGTGTTCAAAAATACATTTCAAACATCTATCAACAATAATATTCACTTTCCAACAAAGGCATCCATATATAAGACATCCATATAAATAAAAGTGCAAACAAAGGTTCAAATAGAACCATGGAATATTAAAACAATATAAAGATTTAAACCTAGCTCCCATACATAAAAGAGTCATTCATTTCAAAAAAGAATTCTTTACACAATCATAAATTTATAAGACCGTAACATGAGTAGCTCGTATCTTTGTCCCTCATGTCTCTCCCACTTCAAAACAAAAGCTTAAAATATATAGGAAAATTCGTATTAGTTGAGTTGTTCCTAGATCCACTTTCTTTGGATCTAAGTCTACTAAAAATAGAAAGAGTATCAACTAACTATAAAATGTGTATTATTCATTTATATTTGAATATCAAATTAAATTCTCTCAGCAGCTTCTTCCAGCGCAGCAAGCCCATCTAGTGTGTGGTCCTTCTTTTGTAATCTGTTGCACTCTTTCTGTGGCTGAGTTAACCTCTTTTCGAACTTCCTTTGCCACTTGTACCAACTCTGAATAGTTTTTAATAATCTCTTGTAAATATTGCTTCAACATTTTTTAGAAAAGAATGGATTACACTCTCGACAAAGAACCTCGTATATAAAAACAAATGAATTCTCATAATGCCTCCCAAATCTTGTAGTATGGTCCCTCAGTTGCAATGTTCCATTTTGAAGAGTTTGGGGGTTGGTAGTGCCCAAATCCAATCTTTACTAAAACCCATTCATCAATCTTTGATGCATACACATCTTTCTCTCCTTTCACCATCTGAATCACACTATGGCAATAAATTTCTGCACTCTTTGTTACAACAATGAGAGAAGAAATACCTTTACAATTATTTGAAAACAAATGATCATAGAAGACAACAAGAGTTCCAAGATGTGTCAAAATATATGCTTAACCTTGCATTTATTTCCCAACAGGAAATCTCCAATGACCTTGAGTTGATCCAGTGTCATGATTCTCAATAAATGTAACTGCTTGTGATGGACACCATCCAGCCACCCCAGGAGGCTTTCCCTTTTTATCAAATAAACACCAATGCTCACATTTTTCCAACACTATATGAAGAATACCCTTCCTAGTGACATCAAAATCTCCCACGAGCGGAATTTATCCAATCAATAAAACATTGTCGATGGGAATCTTGATCATGGTCCATTTGACCATATGTGTATGAAAGTAAGTCCCAATACTCCCCAACAACAAAGTATGGTTCACTTCCCTATATATAATATTTCACATAACCTCCCCAAAATCCCCTCACAAAATCTAACCTCCATCCATCATATCCGATTTCACTCCTTAGCCACTGCAGCCAATCATTTAAGTCATGTTGCACAAACAAAAAGTTCTAGGAATACTTTGATCCGAATCTGGGCTTCTATGCGCAGGTAGCAAAAAATCATCAAAGCCTTCATCAATTAAATATCTCATAAACCATATCTCATCCTCAGGAGTGACACCGATAGCTTGTGCAATGGAATCTTTGGTTACAGAGAATCCGAACCCATTAAGGCTTACAGAGAATCCGAATCTTGGTTTTTTTTGGTCAATTATGCATTTATAATAATCCACAATCATTACATTTATCCTAACTGGTTTTTCATTTTATAAACCTTCTCACTTTTATGTAATTTCTTCGGTAAGAAATTTGTAGGTATCTTTGTCTTTGAGTTGATAATTTATGTTACTTTAAATCATGTTTATAATATATGAACAAAATATGAGCTAAGTTTTTAAAGAGACCCTACCATTGTAATTTTTAAAAACTATAAATAAGTACAATGCCTTGGGGTAACCAACAAATCATGCTCTCCTCCTTTGTTACACACTCACTCTTCACTAGAGTTGTATTTATTAACATCCATCTAACAAATTAGAGTTTTATTTATTAACAACATCTATCTAACAAATTGGATGAAGTGGATCTTACTTCTTCTTACAAAATTCTCATTGCACTTCCTAGAAACTTCAACACATTACCAAACTTCTACAATCTTTTGACTAATCTATCATCACGTGTTCTTACATTGTCCACCTATCATCAACTTGCATTAACCCTTGTTTTTCATGCTAGAATTGATCCAACATCCATATGTTGAATTCTATGGTCTCCATGTTACAAACATAATAATACGTAATAATAAATAGTTGGAATTAATAAATAATAAATAAGATTAGTATTTAATGAAGCGTGAAAGGACACACATATTCATCTTCACGGCTAGTCAATTCCTATAAAGATATACCGGCACGAGAACATTTAAATCAAGAATTCATTCATCATCAAATATACTTTATAGATTCAATATTTATTGTAGAATTTTATCTTTTTAAAAGTGCTTTTGTTACAAATCAATTAAAGAAAGCAAAGTCGCATACTATTAAAGAATGGCAAAAATAATTGGCATTTACATGTGAATGGGCAGAGTAATTATTAGTTTTTCTATGTTTATTCTCTTAGGATCTTTAATTTCAAAATACTAAAAAGAACAACAAGATATCAAAGATACGCAATATACACAAGACACAGATATTTTCACCAGAGAAACCATAAAGGAGAAAACCCCACAATCTTCCTCAGAATAGTTCCATCACAAAGACAAGATCACAAGATAGAATAAACCAAGAATAATATCTCTTCTTGAGCTCTCTCCCTCTTCCTTCTCATTGTCCTCTCTCTCCTAATGTGCACATATGAGAGTGAATGAGTGTGTGACAAATGAGAAGGGTGCCTCCCTATTTATATTCTTTTGTTGAGTAACTAAATCAATTGACTAGGTCGTCGAGGTAACCTCTTGGGGCCGACCTACCTAAGAATACTCACAAATACATTTTCCTTTATTTAACTTGGGGACTGATGCCTCCTTGTTTTTCCCGTATTCTGTCTATACATCAAAAAAAGAACCAAGTCTTTTAATTGAATTTCTTCATGTTTATCATTTATCTAAGCTTCATTTTCATAAGTTTGAAGGATATTCCATGAAATTTATAACAAGGTATATTTTTACTATTATTCCATCACATTTTATTCATTTTTAAAACATAAATTTAAAGATTACATCGAATGATTTGAGATATAGATATTTGGTTATTATGTAGATTTCTCCCACTGTTCCTATACCTGATCCAATACCTAATCTAGTACCCAATCTTGCACTCAATCTAGTACCTGATCCTACACCCTATCGTGCACTCAATCCGACACTCCCGTCATTAATTCAGGAACATGATTTTATGCTTCATTTCTTAGAAATATATGATGAATATGGTGAAACAGTTCGAAACCCACTTCATAAATGGCCCTATTTACCCTAACTGTACGCAGTTTTCAGAATTTTTTAATGAATTTGGAGAAATCCTTTCTAGAACTAATGTGATTTTTGCATATTTGGTGTTGGTCATTTTCTGGGTTGTTAAACAAATATCTAATTTTTGGGGATGGATCTTATCCATCTATCCATGAATTCATGCATAAATAAAGCCTCAGAAGGATCAGGGAGGCAGGAGAGGATTGAAAATGTATTATGGAATTTGAAATAATGGAATTATGTTCTTAAAATTTTGTTGTCTGTGAAATGACTTGAGTACGTAGGTGAATTCAATGCAAAGTTCTAAACATAACTTGATGTATTGAAGATCTGCATATCTTTCTGAAGCATTCTTAGGATGAGCTATCTCAAGTGGCAAGGGCCCACCACAAAAGATAGTTTAGTCTTTCCATTTTATAAAATTTTGTAGATTACAGTTGTGTTTTTTTTCTTCATTATTTCTAAATTGCTTGAACATTGAGCTTAATTTTAGTTAATGATTCAAAAGCTTGTATAAATAGTTCATAGATAAGTGTTTAAAGAAATTGAAGCTTAATAATGATTAATGAGTAGTTAGATATGTGCACAAAATTCACTAGATTGTGTAGGAAGTTTGTTTCTGTTTTGAAGAATTCATGTTTATTGTATAGCAAGTTTCGAGTAGATAGAACCGAGTTTTTTTTCTTTCCTTAGAACTTCATTGGGGTTCAAGTAGTATATATTAAAATTATGTAGAATGCATTTACATACACACAGATTGAATTAGATGTTCATATAATTTAGATAGATGAAACTAATTCTATAAAATTTATGAAGATCGTATATAGAATAGATGTTTTGTTTTGTTTCTTAAAGTTTTACTAAATTCAATAGGAGTTATTCCAGATTTGACAATGTTCTTTTATAGTTTATAGAATCATGTTGAGATTAGAAGAATTAATTTATATTTTATAGAAGTTTTAACTCTAGAAATAATTTCTATTTAGATTTTTGTTTTAAGTGAATTTGATAGAAGTTAAAACTTGAAATTGATTCTTTTCTTATGTTAGAATTTGATCTTGGCAATATATGTTCTAGAAACTAATTCAAATCTGGTTTTAATTGCGTGGTTCATTTTGAAAGAGGGATTTGAGTTATTTTACAACTTGGTACTGGATTGGAACTTTTTCTGGATTTCACACTATTTTGTACTTGTTTTTAGATTAGACCTCCATCCTGCACATATAGTTCCATCACCTCTAAGTCTACCAGTCCCGGTCGATAATTTAATGTTGTAAATATTATCATATACTTATACAAACATTTTTGGTGTCGTTGTCGGGGAGGTGTTAAAAGGGGTAGATAGGTTTCCTTTACATTACACAACAAGGGGGAGGGGAAAACAATAAGACACAAAGATGAATTCACTATAGGATTTCCGTTGTGTAACAACTTGACACGTCCACTTTAGTGGGTTGCCCCAAATCCTTGTTGTTCCTTTCTCGCACGTGTGTTTAATTTTTCACATATTTGATTTATTTTTCTGCAAAAGTGTGTTTTCATTTCCTCAAGTTTAGGTAGTTTATTTTCCTGCAATTTAATTTTATGGAAGTTTTATTTTTTCAAGTTTGGGTGTGTTTACCTTCTACAATTTAATTTCATGCAGCAATATTTTATTTCATGCAAGAACGGTGTATTTGATTTACGCAAATATGTTTTTAGTTGTAGGTATTCTTGATTAGAATAATTTAAAACACATATAAACCTAAAAAAACAAAAAAATCGGGGTGCTGTAAGAATCCCATGCACTAGTCCTTATGCGAGACAGGAATAAACAACTGACAAAATGGATTCATAGGTGACCATCAATTTGGGAAAAGTTTCTCAAATCCTAGCCGCAGTTGTGAATTCTTCTTATCTGGTAGAACACATCCTCATAGAAGTTAAGAACATATCAACCTCTCCCGATATGAGTGATGAACCAAATTCCCAAGAGCTACAAAAGGATTTTCTTTGTAAGACTTCAGAAGATGCTGACACATTGAGGACTACATCTGAAGGAGAGAAGCTTGAAATTGAGGAGTTATTAGCATATCCTCTATGTACTTTTGAAATCAATCATTCAGGAGAAGGGGATCTACATGACATGATTAAGGAAGGAGAGCATCAAGAATACATTGAAAGTTGGTTCCAAAAGGTAACTTGGCCACAATACCACTCTTTCATTCAACACCTTCTGATACAAAAAGAAGTAAGTCAGCTCATTTTCCATATATAGGTAATCATTGTAACAACTTTTTCATATGTGGATAAAGGTATATTTTTAATCTTTCTTCACACTTGGTTACAGTGGAAGAGTTCATATACTTGAATATAAATGTTTTCTTTCTTTTTAGATAGAATTAAAATATGTATATAAATAAAAAGTTGCATGTTTAATTTATGCAGTTTCGTTGTTTTTATTTTTCAATAAAATGACTCAGATCTTTAAACTGAATTTATACCTTCTCTCCAATCGAGACTTTCAAGAGATTTATTATCAGAGCGGCTCATAACCTATTAAAAGGAAAATACCACAGGGTAATATGAAATTGTGACTATTTTTAATAATGGTTCTGAAAAATAATGATAATGAATAGGTTGCATTTGGGGTAATAGACGTTGATTGGAGGTATTTTCTATTTAAAAGAACAACTCGGAGTATTTAGAAAGGGAAGTTATTTTGTTTCCTTTGTTTCTTTATCAAAGGTTGATTTTTCTATAAAGGAATTTTCTGAAACTTTCTTAATTTGATTAAATTTCTAAAACATACTGAAAATATGTTTGCTAGTTGTGCTGAGTTGTTGAATTTTTTTTTCGAGCAAAAGGTGAAAGGAAATGCTTTTATTATATATTTGGAGACCTACTTTTTTCATTCATACAAGACTTACTCTTCTTTGTTAATACACATATTCTACCATATAGTTTTGTCTCGAGAAGTTTAACTCGTGAAAACCATAGCATACTAGTACACTTTGACTTGGTTTTAAACTTGATTGAGAAAACACTTTTACAAGTAGTAACTAATAAGATCATTGAAATATTATTCCGAGAGACACCACAATAAGATCATAGGAAGATGGTTGTTAATATTAAAGAATCTTTTGGTTATGATCCATTGGATTTAATACAAATAATTGTAGCCTTTCCATTGAATTAACATAATTGCAAGAGTTAATCTTTCATGCAACCAAACCTTTACAAGCATTGTTCTAGAAAAATCATTCAACCCAATACCATTCCGCTCCTAGAAGGTTTTCAGAGTTTCTTCCACATTCATCTCTGCGAAAGAAAATTATAAATATTATCTTTAAGGTGAATTTGGGACAAGAGCCTCTGGTAGAAAAGGGGCATAAGAGGTTAACCCACCGGGATGATGAATAGGTCTAATGACAGTGGGTATCGACCTGTGGTATGACCACGAAAACCCATCAAGGTACTGAACATGCATGTTGGAAATGGGGCATACTGCTTGGGGAAGATATTTCTTTGATATTATAGTTACCCCATTGGATTCCTGAATAGGATCGTTAGCAATGGGTTCCGACTTTAGTATCTATTATAATGTTTTATCCATACTTGCTTGTATGAACGAGGTACTCCCATAAGAATTAAAGATATGTCAGGTTAAAATTAAAATTAATGACTCTTATTTAATAGCCATGGGATAATATTCTTAATATGATTTAAGTCTCTACTCCCTGATCCTTACTATATAGGAGGACTACACTTCTAGAGTGTACTTATGTTTAATGATTTAATGGAATTAACTGTGAACCTTATCTTTATCACTTGAACATTCTTGTGTAGAGATGGATCAATTTTACTAGTGTTTTATGGGTCTCATTTAGTGGAACTCCTATTTAAACAAGGCATACCATTTTATGATGAATTTCTGTATAAATAAAGAAAAGTAAATATGTAGCTGTAAGTCATAATTGTAGGATGAGATTGATAAATGTTAGGTTTCTTTTAAATCTATTTCATTATGATACTGGTCTAAAATATGTTGATCAATTAACTTTGTGTTTACGACCAATGGCATAAGTACAAGTTGGATCTCATTATGAAAAGGACATTTTGAGTAAACGAGAAGAATTTTTTTAAATTTGGAAGTACAAAGGAAGATTATTTATAGCACATTCCCATCCTTAGCATATTACTTATAGAAATAGCAACAATCTTCTGGAATATGGGAATATTGTTGCATCTTAACAATAGAAATATTATATGGAGTACTAGATGAAGTACTGGATGGAGTACTAAAAGAAGTGTTGGATAAGGTGTTGGGTTGAGTATCGGTGAATATGGAGATTACATAGGTAAATTTAGTCAGTTAATGACTGCAGAAATCTAAATCTTATGAAATTCAAATCTGTTTCACAGATTTATTAATCAACAACCACATTCACCCACATCTTTCATGAAGATAGGTATGGTAATTTATTTTTTATTGGTTATTCTATTGGTTTTCAACTCAGTGATTATTCCCTTCACTAGAACTGATGTTATATTAGAAAGGAGGATATTATTGACCTAACTCATATATATATATATATATATTATGATTAATGACCAAATCTTTGATTTGGACAATGATCTATGTTTAGTGTTCAATTCATTACAGAGTGAAGGTATTAAGTCTGGTTTATTTTGCAACAAATACTTAAGTGTCAAAGTTGATAAAATGAAATTAATATTAAGTAAATGTATAAATTATTCAGTTCTAACATCATTTTCACACGTAATTAATTGTGTCAGTTTCCAATTCAAACTACCTCATCATATTGGTCATAGTTGGCGACTTCCTCAAAGGGTTTAATGGAGCATTCCATATCTTCATATAACTTGAATTATTTGTCAAATATCTTTGAACTATAACATAGTACACCTTTAAGTTTGGGTATAATCTTCTCCATATATTTAATATGTCATTTAAATTATTTTATGTGTCATAGTTTAGCTTATGAGTTTATGGTAATGTTTTGATAATGTATCATATATATTGATCCCATTTTATTTTATATATTGTGTTTGATGCATTCAGTAATTTGGATTAATCCTTAATCACTTATTTTCTCTATCCAAATTGCAAAATTATGAGTTGATCTCCATTAATCCATTGTTAATAAAACATATTGCATATCAACGTGTCTCTTCGGCCCCTCTATCTCCTTTACATTTTTCCAATGAATCTTCATTACCTATACATTCTGCTTCTGATCCTTTGCATACACCAACTCCTATAGCTCCAATCTTGAATCCTTCCACCATTCCTTCTGAGTTGTCTACAAATAATTAATTTCAAAAGAGGAATTCTCAACTCACTGGGGAAGTTCACGAGTGTGCCCTTCTCACTAGACATATTAAGAAAGAAAATGGGATTCTAAATACTAAAGTTGCATCATTGCAAAAATTAGTTGATGATATGACGAGGTCCAACAGGAGCTTGAGAAGACAATTGAAGAAAAATGAATGATAGGTAGAACAAATCATGAACACTCAACCAAAACCAGTTCCTTCTTCTCCATAGGTGCAGGTGTTGGTTAATAACTTCAGGGTTTGACTAGGTCATGTCATCAATTTTGAGTACCAGTTTTGTTTCCTTGCATTGGGACATGCAAGATCCTTGGTGTGAGGGAGATGTTGGATATAGAAAAGATGTGATTGTTTCTACCAAAGTGACCTACATCGAATATTTTATTTTGAATATGATATTGATACTATTGTTTCTTGGAGACAGGATTCTTAGTTGGATTCACAACTGTTTACTTGCCTCGCTTTGTTGTTCAATATGTAACTGCATTTGCATATACCATGCTTGTTCTTATGATACTAATGTTGGATTACATGCTTTTAGCTCGTTGGATAAGCCCTCATCTTTGATTTTATCATCGCTCAACTTTGTACCATTTTTCCGCTGTCACTTGACACCTTTTACTTGGAGGAGATGTCCCCCTAAGTTTTCTTATCTTTATCTCTTTCCTTGCACTATGATTATCTCTATTCCTCACGCTTAGAACTAGTTCTGCATGCCTCTAACACTTGTGTCCTTGCATTTAGAGGTAAACTCATAAAATGCATTTATTTAAGCAAATATGCTATATATATATAAGACCCTCTTAGAGGTGACAGATTCATCGTGGACATTCATTATATCCTCTTAAGAGGTGACAAATTGATCTCCCTAAATATACCATCAACCATCAATAACTACTCCATGGCAACAAATTGAATTCTTAATTCAGAACCGAGAAAGCATTAGATTTTCAATTGATCTGAATATCTGTTTTATTCAGTCTATATTATTACAACATACTCTACCTATAATGAAGGTAACCAAGCTATATACAGTACCATCATAGTCATATAAATTAAAACAAATTGCAATGGAATTACAAATATGGTGGGATATCTCATGCCATTAATGTCCTCCAAGTCTTCCCCCACCGCCATCTCCACCACCAAGACCGTCACCTCCACAAGGTCCTCTGCATCCTTCACCGCCATATTTTCCACCATCTCCAGGTCCTGCCGCCTCCACCTCCATGTGCTTTTCCTACTCCACCACCATGTTTTCCACCACCACTAGGTCCTCCACCGCTTCTGCCACTAGGTCCTCTGCCACCGCCAGGTCCTCTGCCACCACCGCTGAGTCCTTTGCCACCACCTCCATGACCAGCCATGTTTAGTAACTTAGTACTAGACAATTTGACGACTTCCGATTGAGATATTTGAGAAGTAATATATATTACAATACAATTTGTATGCTTCCACTATATATATATATATATATATATATATATATATATTATTTCTCTCCATGGTAGTGTTGAGTTTAGAATTCAACTACCATTCAAGCTTCATTAATAGAATTGGGTGAGTCTTCGTTAAGTTTGTTGGAGTGGCAATTGATCACCAAGGGATACATAAATTTACTACTCACTATGATCTCATTGTAAAGTTAAATGCGCAAATTAGGTCATATTAAATTATGGAGAAATTTTTTTCATTCGCCAATGTAGTCATGTAAACCACACTCAAGGAATCAAGGTAGTCATGTAAACCACACTCAAAACCTATATTCTAAAGTCTAACATTCAATACTCCCAGCCTGAAGATAAGTATTGTTCATCTCGACCAGATCCAGTTAGTTTCCTGGACTTGCTTCATTTGTAATAATAATGTTGAGCCATGAGTGCTCACCATTCATATTCTCCTAACACTTTACAGTGTCATTTTTACTAAAGTCTAAATACTCTAAACATGTTATGTTATTCACTTCAAAGAATTGACTAAAAATTAAACAATTTTGAATATAAAAAGTTAGATCTTCACATTTTTTTTATAAGTTATTATAATTTAATATCTAAAAAATATATATATCACATCACATAAAATTAAATCATATTTTTTTTTTTTACATAATTTGGATGGCTCTATTGATACTTCATAAGTAAGAGTTATCATTACCACACATAATAAGTATATTTATAAACAACACAGTTGATTACAAAGTGGTACTCTCATTTTAAAGTAAAAACCTCTCTTAAAGAAACAACAATATCTCTTCTCTCTTTTCTCTTCCAAGTCAAGTTTATATATTACGTTTTCCCTAAAGTATGCCAAGTAGACTGCAGAGTAGCAGAGTTTAGGCACCTTAGAATTTAAGGATTGTTTTTGATGATTTTGGAATAACAATAAAAATCCAAGAATACAAAATCATGTACATAAAAATAAAAGATGGTAAGAACATCAGATAATGAATGTATAATGACAAGATTTAAAAGAAAGAATAACAGTGCAACATATAGGATATAGGCTCAAATCATCATAATACAAAGAAGAAACAAACAGTTTACATTCACTGCATCATATGTAAAATCCAGGTGTTCAAAAATACACTTCAAATATCTATCAACAATAATATTCACTTTCCAATGAAGGCATCCATATAAAAGGCATCCATATAAATAAAAGTGTAGACAAAGGTTCAAAAAGAACCACAAAGTATTAAAACAATATAAATATTTAAACCTAGCTCCGATAGATAAAAGAGTCATTCATTTTAGAAAAGAAGTCTTTACACAATCATAAATTTATAAGACCGTAACATGAGCAGCTGGTTTTTTTGACCCTCATGTCTCTCCCACTTCAAAACAAAAACTTAAAATATATAGGAAAATTCGTATTAGTTGAGTTGTTCCTAGATCCACTTTCTTTCGATCTAAGTCTACTAAAAATAGAAAGAGTATCAACTAACTATAAAATGTGTATTATTCATTTAGAGTTGAATATCAAATTAACTTCTCCTAGCAGCTTCTTCCAGCACATCAAGGCCATCTAGTGTGTGGTCCTTCTTTTGTAACCTATTCCACTCTTTCTGTAGCTGAGTTAACCTCTTTTCAAACTTCCTCTGCTACGTGTACCAAATCTGAATAGTTTTTATTAACCTCTTGTAAATATTGCTTCAACATTTTTTAGAAAAGAATGGATTACAATCTCGAAAAAGAATTCTCATAATTCCTCCCAAACCTTATCGTATGGGACCTTAGTTGCAATGATCCATTTTGAAGAATTTGGGGGTTGGTAGTGCCCAGATCCAATCTTTACTAAAACCCGTTCATCAATAATTGATGCATATACATCTCTCTCTCTTTTCACTATCTGAATCACACTGCGGCAATGAATTCCTGCACGCTTTGTTACAACAATGAGAGAAGAAATACCTTTACAATTATTTGAAAACAAATCATCATAGAAGTGTCAAAATATATGCATAACCTTGCTTTTATTTCCCAACAGGAAATCTCCAGTGACCTTGAGTTGAGCCAGTGTCATGATTCTCAATAAATGTAACTGCTTGTGATGGACACCATCCAACCACCCTAAGAGGCTTTCCCTTTTTATCATATAAATGCCAATACTCACATTTTTCCAACACTATATGAAGAATATCCTTGGTATTGACATCAAAAGCTCTAGCATTTCCACGAGTGGCATTTATCCAATCAATAAAACATTGTCGATGGTCATCTTAATCATGGTCCATTTGACCATATGTGTATGAAAGTAAGTACCAATACTCCCCAATAACAAAGTATGGTTCACTTCCCTGTATATAATCTTTCACATAACCTCCCCAAAATCCCCTCAAAAATCTAACCTTCATCCATCATATATGATTTCACTCCTTAGCCACTGTAGCCAATCATTTAAGTCATGTTGCACAAACAAAAAGTTCTGGGAATACCTTGATCCGAATTTGGGGTTCTGTGCATAGGTAGCAGAAAATCATCAAAGTCTTCATCGATTAACTATCTCATAAACCATCTCTCACCCTCTACAATGACACCAATAGATTGTGCAATGGAATATTTGGTTATAAAGAATCCAAACCCATTAAGGCTTAAAACTGTCCCTTTGAAAATTCAACCGATTTCGCTTAATTTCATAGCTACATCATAGTTTTCCTGCACCATGTATTTTGTCTCCTTGACTCTATGGGTTGTCATGCACCCAATACAAAGTATGCATCTTGTCCATCGGCATCGTAATTTCCCCGAATGCATGGAAATTGACCTAGTGGGATCCAAACAATGCATCTAACCCCTTAGTGTTTAAGGAGGACTCATCGAGTTCAGCCCTATATTCAAATACCCATCTATCCATCTTAGAATTATGAAAATCGCTTCCTCATTTGTACAAAATATGCGAAGAACATCAATTTGTTTATTTCTCTCGAAACATCTTTTTTTACTTTGTGTAATATATAGAGGTTGCAGTATAAAAGGCTGGAGTATTCCTCAATGGTGTGTTTGGATCATTCATTTGACTCTCATCAGTCTAGAAACTCCATTTGTTGCCATGTATATTGGATCATATGGCTCTTCTGAATGGTGGAGAGGCTAAAATAAACGCTTGTTCTCCAACTTTGGTTAAATGGAGAACCATTGCAATCTTCGAAAAACCATTTACCTAATCGATGTCCTAGGGTTCTGTTCGAAGTTTGTTTCCATTAGAATTACCAGATCCTTGTTTCCTTTCTGTAACCATTACTGCATTTGAGGCTGTGGACACAATGCTGGAGGTGGAGGTCGCATAAGATGACATGAAACCCTATGAAAATAAATCACCACCACATGAAGTACAGAGCATTAATTTGAATGCATCCTCAGAATTGGGGAAGTACTTCTTTCTTGACGAGTGTAGAAACAGGGCCAACTATCACTTAACGGGTTAATTATAATAAAACCTGAAGACTGAATAAACCATTATTGCTTGATACATCATTATAACCTGCACAAAACCATTATCTTGACAATCTGGTAGTGTGCATATAGATGGAGCATAATGAATGCACTACCCGATTGCATATACAACATATCTAATCAATCATTTCAGAATCTAACTCTTATTTTGTGCTTATCAAATTGGTAGCTAATTCTAAGCCTATATGTATCCAAGATGCAAGAAATAAATTTAAAATGAAATAAAAAACATACGACATAAAATAAAATAAAGGAAATGGGAAAAGTTCAAAATAAATTATAGACAAAGAGAATAATTGACAGTTATAGGACTAACATATTCCATGGTATACACCAAAGTAGTACATTTTACCCTCTTTATCCTTTAACCGATATATAAAAGAATTTTCAAAATTCTACTTTATACCCATGCTCACTTTCTTTTTGTTTAGTATTTCATAGTTTTTTATATTCATAGTTAATAAAGTTGATCCCATGTGGCCTTTCATGCTCATTAATAATGTCTTCATGCTTGGTTAAACTTTGAATATTTTGGTTTTAGTATTTTTTTTGGGTCGAGTTTCTCAATTTTGTCAATTATGCATTTATAATAATCCACAATCATTACATTTATTCTAATTGATTTCCATTTTATAAACCTTCTCACTTTTATGTAATTTCTTCTGTAAGAAATTTGTAGGTATCTTTGTCTCTCAGTTGATAATTTATGTTACTTTAAATCATGTTTACAACATATGAACAATATATGAGCCAAGTATTTTAAGACACCCTACCATTGTAATTTTTAAAAACTATAAATAAGTACAATGCCCGGGGTAGCGAGCAAATCATGCTCTCCTCCTTTGTTAAACACTCACTCTTCACTAGAGTTGTATTTATTCACAACATCTATCTAACAAATTGGATGAATTGGATCTTACTCCCACTTACAAAATTCTCATTGCATTTCCTATAAACTTCAACACATTACCAAACTTCTACAATCCTTCAACTAATATATCATCAATTGTTCTTACATTGTTTACCTATCATCAACATGCATTAACCCTTGTTTTTCATGCTAGAATTGATCCAACATCCATATGTTGAATTCTATGGTCTCCATGTTACAAACATAATAATACATAATAATAAATAGTTGGAATTAATAAATAATAAATAATATTAGTATATAATGAAGAGTGAAAGGACACACATATTCATCTTTGCGGCTAGTCAATTCCTATAAAGATATATCGACATCAGAACATTTAAATCAAGAATTCATTCATCATCAAATACACTTTATACATTTAATATGCCATTGTATAATTTTATGTCTTAAAAGTGCTTTTGTTACAAATCAATTAAAGAAATCAAAGTCGCATACTATGAAAGAATGAAAAAAATAATTGGCATTTACATGCGAATGGGTAGAGTAATTATTAGTTTTTCTATGTTATTCACTTAGGATCTTTATCTTCAAAAGAATAAAAAGCAAAACAAGATATCAAAGATACACAATATACACAAGACACGGAGATTTTCATCGGAGAAACCATAAAGGAGAAAACCACACAATCTTCCTCAGAATAGTTCTGTCACAAAGACAAGATAACAAGATAGAATAAACCAAGAATAATATGTCTTGTCCAACTCTCTCTCTCTTCCTCCTCATTGTCCTCTCTCTCCTAATGCGGACATGAGAGAGTGAATGGGTGTGTGAAAAATGAGGAGGGTGCCTCCATATTTATATTCTTTTGTTGAGTAACTAACTCAACTGACTAGGTCATCTAGGTAACCTCTTGGGGCTGACCTACCTAGGAATACTCAGAAATGCATTTTCCTTTATTTAACCTGGGGACTGCTAGCTATCTCAAGTGGCAAGGGCCCACCACAAGAGGTATTTTAGTCTTTCCATTTTCTAAAATTTTGTAGATTACAGTTGTGTTTTTTTTCGTTATTTCCAGATTGCTTGAACAGTGAGCTTAATTTCAGTTAATGATTCAGAAGCTTGTATAAATTGTTCATAAATAAGTGTTTAAAGAAATTAAAGCTTAATAATGATTGAGGAGTAGTTAGATATGTGCACAAAATTCACTAGATTATGTAGGAAGTTTGTTTATGTTTTGAAGAATTCATGTTTATTTTATAGAAAGTTTCAAGTAGATACAACCGAGTTTTTTTTCTTTCCTTGGAACTTCATTGGGGTTCAAGTAGTATATATTAAAAAAATGCATTTACATATAGGAAGATTGAGTTAGATGTTCATATAATTTAGATAGATGAAAATAATTCTGTAGAATTTATTAAGATCATAGATAGAATAGATGTTTTGTTTTGTTTCTTACAGCTTTACTAAATTCAATAGGAGTTATTCCATATTTGACAATGTTCTTTTATAGAATCATGTTGAGATTAGAAGAATTCATTTAGATTTTATAGAAGTTTTAATGGTAGAAATAATTTCTATTTAGATTTTTTTAAAGTTAATTTTGAAATTAACACAATTTAGAGTAGAACCCTTGTAAACAGAGGATAGATTTAAATTTATTTCTTAAGGAATACTACTTGAATTAATTGATAGTTGGAGACTATGTGATGAATGAAAGAAACAATAAATGTCCTGAGAACTAAAGATTAGATATTTCATGTTCATGAATGGAATAGATCAATATATATAAATGATTAAATACCCTGCATAAGCTGAATCAATCTAAACCAGTTTAGTAACATTGATAAATGAAGGAACAATAACATGGTGGACTTGATTTTAATCATTAGAGGAAATTTCAACTCAAAATGGGCCTTTTAACCGTAATTCAAATTCCATGTCATCATGTATTAGACAATAAAATTTCTTTAAATTTGAAATACTGTATAGGTATTAAACAAATTTTTAATATAAATTTGGGGATAGATATCATAAAAAAACTACTTTTTTCATTCGTATTTTTGACATATCTCCCTGTGTTTTTACTCAAATTTCAAGTGGGAGAGATCCTTGGATGCATAATTAAATTTTGCATCCAACGAGTACCCACTGTGCATACTTTTGACAAACCCGGATGCCCAAAAAACAATATATATCGGAAAAAATGTGATGATGATGTCATCAGCATGTTTTTTACATCATCATCACGTTTTTTAGGTATTTCTTGTTTTTGGGGTAGCGGGGTCCATCAAAAGTATGCAGAGTGGGTACTCATTGGATGCAGAATTTAATTCTGTATCCAATGAGCTCTCCTGATCGAAATTTGAGTAAAAACACAAGGAGATATGTCGAAAGTACAAACAAAAAAAATAATTTTTTTCTTTTCTTTCTCTGAAATAAATAAATATTATTTTATTATTTTAACTATTATTTTATTATTTTCCTTAGGAGGCCCATTTTGAGTTGAAATTTCCTCTAGTTAAAATACAAGTATAACACAGGGTACTGATTTTGACAAAACATTGGGAAAAATAGACTTAGAATATAACTTTGATGAATGCAATCGAGAACTTAGAATAATTAAAACTTGAAATTCATTTAGTAGATCTTTTAGTGTTATAGATTGTAGATTAAAATTGATTCCTTTCTTAATTTAGAATTTGATCTTGGCAATACATGTTCTAGAAAGTAATTCAAATCTGGTTATAATTGCGTGGTTCATTTTGAAAGAGGGATTTGAGTTATTTTACAACTTGGTACCCGTTTGGAACTTTTTGTGGATTTCACACTATTTTGTACTTGTTTCTAGATTAGACCTCCTTCCTGCACATATAGTTCCATCACTTCCAAGTCTACCAGTCTCGGTCGATAATTTAATGTTGTAAAAACTATCATATACTTATACCAACATTTTTGGCGTCGCTGTCAGGGAGGTGTTAAAAGGGGTTGAAGTGTACATAGATAGGGGTAGATAGGATTCCTTTACATTACACAAAAAGGGGGAGGGGAAAATAATAAGACACAAATATGAATTCACTACAGGATTTTCGTGATGTAACAACTAGACACGTCCACTTTAGTGGGTTGCCCCAAATCCTTGTTATTCATTTCTTGCAAGTGTGTTTATTTTTTCACATATTTGATTTGTTTTTCTACAAAAGTGTGTTTTTATTTCCGCAAGTTTATGTAGTTTAATTTTTGCAATTTAATTTTATGCAAGTTTTATTTTTGCAAGTTTGGGTGTGTTTACCTTTTGCAATTTAATTTCATGCAGCAGTATTTCATTTCATGCAAGAGGGATGTGTTTGATTTACGCAAATATGTTTTTAGCTGTAGGTATTATTGATTAGAATAATTTAAAACACATATAATTTAAAAAAAAAGAAAAAAAATTAGGGTGCTGTAAGAATCCCATGCACTAATCCTTGTGCGAGGTAGGAATAAACAACTGACAAAATGGAGTCATAGGTCATCATCAATTTTGGAAAAATTTCTCAAATCCTAGCCACAGTTGGGAATTCTTCTTATCTAGTAGAACACATCCTGATAGAAGTTAAGAACATATTAACCTCTCTCGACATGAGTGATGAACCAAATTCCCAAGAGCTTCAAACGGATTTTCTTTGTAAGACTTCAGAAGATGCTGACACATTAAGGACTACATCCGAAGGAGAGCAGCTTGGAATTGAGGATTTCTCACCATATCCTCTATGTACTTTTGAAATCAATCATTTAGGAGAAGGGGATCTACATGAAATGATTATGGAAGGAGAGTATCAAGACTACATTGAAAGATGGTTCCAAAAGGTAACTTGGCCACAATACCATTCCTTCATTCAACATCTTCTGATACAAAAAAAGTAAGTCAATTCATTTTCCATATCTAGGTAATCATTTCAACAACTTTTTCATATGTGGATAAAGGTATCCTTTTAATCTTGATTCACACTTGGTTACAGTGGAAGAGTTCATATACTTGAATATAAATGTTTTATTTCTTCTTATATAGAATAGGAAAATATATATATAAATAAAAAGTTGCATGTTTAGTTTATGCAACTTAGTTTTTTTTATATTTCAATAAAATGACTAAGATATTTATACTGAATTTATACCTTCTCTCCAATCGAGACTTTCAAGAGATTTATTATCAGAACAACTCATAACCTATTAAAAGGAAAATACTATGGGGTAATATGAAATTGTGACTGTTTTTAATAATCGTTCTGAAAAATAATGATAACGAATAGGTTGCATTTGGGGTAATAGACGTTGATTGAAGGTATTTTCTATTTAAAAGAACAACTTGGAGTATTTAAAAATGGAAGTTATTTTGTTTCCTTTGTTGCTTTATAAAAGGTTGATTTTTCTATAAAGTAATTTTCTGGAACTTTCCTAATGTGATTAAATTTCTGAAAGATACTCAAAACATGTTTGCTAGTTCTGTTGAGTTGTTGAATTTTTTTTAAGCAAAAGTTGAAAGGAAATGATTTTATTATATATTTGGAGACCTACTATTTTCAGTCATACAAGACTTATTCTTCTTTGTTAATACAAATCTTCTACCATATAGTTTTGTCTCAAGAATTTTAACTCGTGAAAACCATAGCATACTAGTACACTTTGACTTGGTTTTAAACTTGATTGAGAAAGCACTTTTACAAGTATTAACTGATAAGAGGATTGAATTATTATTATGAGAGACACCACAATAAGATCATAGTAAGATGGTTGTTAAGATTAAAGAATCTTTTGGTTATGATCCATTGGATTTAATAGAAATAATTGTAACCTCTCCATTGAATTAATATAATTGCAAGAGTTAATCTTTTATGCAACCAAACCTTTACAAGAATTGTTCTAGAAAAATATTTCGACCCAATACCATCCCACTCCTAAAAAGGTTTTCAGATTTTCTTCCCCATTCATCTCTGTGGAAGAAAATTATAAATATTATCTTTAAGGTGAATTTTGGACAAGAGCCTCTGATAGAAAAGGGGAATAAGAGGTTAACCTGCCGGGATGATGAATAGGTCTACTGACAGCGGGTATCGGCCTGTGGTATGACCAGGAAAACCCATCAAGGTATTGAACATGCATGTTGGAAATGGGGCATACTGCCTGGGGAAGATATTTCTTTGATATTAAAGTTACCCCATTGGAGTCCTGAATAGGATCGTTAGCAATGGGTTCTAACTTTAGTATCTATTATGATGTTTTATCCATATTTTCTTGTATGAATGAGGTGCTCCTATAAGAATTAAAGATATGTCAGGTTAAAACTAAAATTAATGACTATATTTAATAGCCATGGGATAATCTTCTTAATATGATTTAAGTCTCTACTCCCTAATCCTTACTATATAGGAGGATTGCAGCTCTAGAGTGTACTTATGTTTAATGATTTAATGGATTAATTATGAAACTTATCTTTATCACATGAACATTCATGTGTAGAGATGGATCAATTTGACCAGTATTTTATGGGTCTGATTTAGTGGAACTCCTGTTTAAGCAAGATATACCATTTTATGATGAATTTATGTATAAATAAAGAAAAGTAAATATGTAGTTGTAAGTCAGAATTGTAGGATGAGATTGATAAATTTTAGGTTTCTTTTAAATCTATTTCATTATTATACTGGTCTAAAATATGCTGATCAATTACCTTTGTGTTTATGTCAAATGTCATAAGTACAACTTGGATCTCATTATGAAAAGGACCTGTTGAGTAAAAGAGAATGATTTTTTTCAATTTGGAAGTACAAAGGAATATTTTTTACAACACGTTCTTATCCTCAGCATATTACTAATAGAAATAACAACAATCTTCTGGAATATGGGGATATTTCTACATCTTAACAACAGAAATACTATATGGAGTACCAAATGAAGTACTGGATGGAGTACCAGAAGAAGTGTTGGATAAGGTGTTGGGTTGAGTACTAGTAAATCTGGAGACTACATTGGTAAATTTTCCAAGGTAACTTTGGTCAATTAATGACTGTTGAAATCTAAATCTGATGAAATTCAAATATGTTTCACAAATTTATTAATCAACAACCACATTCACCCACATCTTTCAGAACATAGGTATGGTAATTTCTTTTGGACATGTTATTCTATTGGTTTTCAACTCAGTGATTCAATCCCTTCACTAGACCTACTCTTATATTAGAAAGGGGGGTATGATTGAACTAACTCATTATGTATATATATTATGATCAATGACCAAATCTTTGATTTGGACAATGATCTATGTTTAGTGTTCAATTCATTATAGAGTGAAGGTATTAAGTCTGGTTTATTTTGCAACAAATACTTAAGTGCTGAAGTTGATAAAATGAAATTAATATTAAGTAAATGTATAAATTATTTAGTTCTAGCATCATTTTGGCACGTAATTAATTGGGTCAATTTCCAATTCAAACTACCTCACCATATTGGTCCTAGTTGGTGAATTCCTCGAAGGGTTTGATGGGGCATTTCATATCTTCATACAACTCGAATTATTTGTCAAATCTCTTTGAACTATACCACAATACACCTTTAAGTTTGGGTATAATATTCTCCATATATTTAATACCTCATTTATATTATTTTATGTGTTATAATTTAACTTATGAGTTTATGGTAATGTTTTGATAAAGTATGATATATATTCATCCCATTTTATTTTATATATTGTGTTTGATGCATTGAGTACTTTGGCTTAAGCCTTAATCACTTACTTTCTTTGTCCATCTTGCAAAATTATGAGTTGATCTCCATTAAATCATCATTAATAAAACATACTACATCTCAACGTGTCTCTTCATACCCTCTATGTCGTTTACATTTTTCCAATGAATCTTCATTACCTATACATCCTGATTCTGATGCTTTGAATACACCAACTCCTACAGCTCCAATCCCGAATCCTTCCACCATTCCTTCTAAGTTGTCTGCAAATAATCATTTTCAAAAGAGGAATTCTCAACTCACTAGGGAATTTCAGGAGTGTGCCCTTCTCACTCGACATATTAATAAAGAAAATGGGATTCTGAATGCTAAAGTTGCATGGTTGCAAAAATCAGTTGATGATATGACAGGGTCCAACAAGATCTTGAGAAGTTAATTGAAGAAAAATGAACGACAGCTAGAACAACTCTTGAACACTCAACCAAAACCAGTTCCTTCTTCTGCACAGATGCAGGTGTTGGTCAATACCTTGAGGTTCTGACTAGGTTATGTCATCAATTTTGAGTACCAGTTTTGTTTCCTTGCATTGGAACATGCAAGATCCTTGGTGTGGGGGAGATGATGGCTCCCTGTTTTGCCAATATTTGTTTTATACATTATATAAGGAACCAAGTCTTTTAATAGAATTTATTCATGTTTATTGTCTATATAAGAATTATTTGCATAAGTTTAAAGGCCATTCCATGAAATTTATAACAAGGTATATTTTACTATTATTCCATCTCATTTTATTCATTTTTAAAACATAAATTTATAATATTACATCTAATGATTTGGGATATAGATATTTCATTATTATGCATATTTATCTCATTGGTCCTATACCTGATCCAGTACCTAATATGGTACACAATCCTGGAATCAATCCGGTATGTGATCCTGCACCTGATCCTGCATTCAATCCAACACTCCTGCCATTAATTAAGGAACCTGATTTCATGATTCATTTCGAAGAAATATATGATGAATATGGTGAAACAGTTCAAAACCCACTTCATAAATGGCCCCATTTACCCCTACTTGAAGAAAAGTTTCACAATTTATGAACGAATTTGGAGAAATCCTTTCCACAACAAACGTGATTTTTGTAGGTTTGTTGTTGATCATTTTCTGGGTTGTTGAACGAATTCCTGATTTTTGGGGATGGTTCTTATCCATCTATCCATGAATTAATGTATAAATAAATCCTTAGAAGGCTAAGGGAGGCGGGAGAGGATTGAAAATGTATTATGGAGTTCAAAATAATTGAATTATGTTTTTGAAATTTTGTTGTCGGTGAATTCAATGGGTAGTTCTGAATATAACTTGATGTATTGAAGATCTCCATACCTTTCTGAAGCGTTCTTAGGCTGAGCTATCTCAAGTGGCAAGGGCCCACCACAAGAGGTAGTTTTTTCTTTTCGATTTTCTAAAATTTTGTTGATTACAATTGTGTTTTTTTTTTGTTATTTCCATATTGCTTGAACAATGAGTTTAATTTCAGTTAATGATTCGAAAGCTTGTATAAACAGTTCATAGATAAGTGTTTAAAGAAATTGAAGCTTAAGAATGATTGGACAGTAGTTATATCTATGCATGAAATTCACTAGATTGTGTAGGAAGTTTGTTTCTATTTTGAAGAATTCATATTTATTTTATTGAAATTTTTTAGTAGATAGAACACAGTTTTTTTCTTTCCTTGGAGCTTTATTGGGATTCAAATAGTATATACTAAAATTCTGTCGAATGCATTTACATACATGAAGATTGAATTAGATATTCATATAATTTAGACAGTTGAAACTGATTCTGTAGAATTTATTTAGATCATAGATAGAATAGATGTTTTGTTTTGTTTCTTAAATTTTACTAAATTCAATAGGAGTTATTCCAGATTTGAAAATATTCTTTTATAGTTTATAGAAACATGTTGAGATTAGAAGAATTCATTTAGATTTGATATAAATTTTAATTGTAGAAATAATTTCTATTTATATTTATGTTTTAAGTTAATTTTAAAATTAACATAATTTAGATTAGAACACTTGTAAACAAAGGATAGATTTAAATTCTTTTCTTAATGAATAATACTTGGATTAATTAATAGTTGGAGACTCGATGATGAATGAAAGAAACAATATATGTGTTGAGAAATAAATATTAGATATTTCATGTTCACAAATTGAATAGATCGATACATATAAATGATTAAAATACCCTACACAAACTAAATCAATTTAAACAAGTTCAGTAACCTTGATAAATGAAGGAACGATGACATAATGGACTTGAATTTAATTAAAATACAAGTATAATATAATGTATTGAATTTGATCTGAATTTGACAAATCATTGGGAAGAATATACTTAGAATAGAATTTTTATGGATGCGATTAGGAACTTAGAATAGTTAAAACTTGAAATTAATTTAGTAGATCTTTTAGTTTTATAGATTGTAGATTAAAATTGATTCCTTTCTTAAGTTAGAATTTGATCTTGGAAATATAGGTTCTACAAATTAATTCAAATATGGTTTTTATTGCATGGTTCATTTTGAAAGAGGGATTTGATTTTTTTTACAACTTGGTACATGTTTGGAACTTTTTGTGGAGTTCGCACTACTTTGTACTTGTTTCTAGATTAGACCTCCATCCTGCATATGCAGTTCCAGCATCGCTAAGTATATGGATCCTGGTTGATAATTTAATGTTGTAAATACAGGCATATATTTTTATCAACAGGGTCTATTTCCTTGAAAGACAACAGATGGCTTACCTCGGTGACCATACACAATGATGAAATCCTGAAAGCAGGGAAACAAATATACGATAGGGTTACAACAATATACAATAGTAATATAAATTAGAATATCTTCTGAAGTTACAATTACAACAAAACTCCCTCTTAACTAGGAAGTTATTCTTTTGCCACAGTCATCAACACATATGGTCATCAACACTGAGTCATCATCGTTGTTGTTGTCATTGTCATCATCTTGTCCAATCTATCGCATCTATCTATCATAGGAAGTTTAAACAAATCCAACCTTGTTTCATGTTGGATGTAGGCCTAGTTCTCATTAAGGTCTTTATCATATCCATGAGAAAGTCATTAAGTAGGTACAACCTAGGACCATTATTTACATTTCCACTGCAATAACCTGTGTTTCCTACCGTTATCTCGCCATATCCAAATCATCTCTTTTTGTTGCACAAAAAAAACAAAGCACATAGAGAACATAGAGCACAACCCATATGTAGACCACCTATGTTCTACTAACATAGGAGCATTCCAGGATATTTCACTTCACAAATACAACCTACATATTCCACTATGCGAGAATTTCCTATGAGTACACCAAGTGCATTATGTCTAGCTACACTCAACCTGTTTTCTACCAACATAGGAGAACACCAGGACTTATTCACGTCACCAAGACAAGCAATGTATACAACTATGTGATAACTACCTAGGTTCACACCAAGTTCCTTGCGACCTCATCATCTCCAGCATGGGAATACATAGATACAAGGACTGATTATGATCGAACAACCTGCATACCATGCCAGTACTTTTACATTCTAGGTTAGCCTCACATCTGAACCACCTACATATAGGATCTTTTCCATTCTGAAAACCTTCCAGGACTTCTTACATTCGAGCAAATTGAGTTTCAGAAATGAAACTCAAATTGTAGAAAATCCAGTTCAAGATAATATTCATTTGCATAAGCAAACTGGGGAATTAATTTATACTTATTTAATGAAAGCAATATTAAAGGTTTCAAAATTACAATCCACGGTTTCAAGATTGGAGAGTCAATTGAAGCAAGGAAAAGTGGAAAATAAAACATATCAACAACAAATCAAGAAGCTTCAAGGTGATCTACTGGCTATGGATAGTGACCCTAATAGAGGAAAAGGTACAAAGAAAATTTTAGCTAAAAAGGAGAACATAATCCACTTATTAAAGAAGAAGATGAAGATTTGATCCACTTAGTTGATCCAAGTTTCTGAGTTGATAGTGTTAGAAAATCAAAGGGAATTATCATCCCATGAGATAAATGATAGTAAAACTAAATTTCTAAAACTTGTTGAAGAAAGGAGCCAATGGGAAAAGGAAGTAGCTTTACTTATTGCTAAAATTGATGTTTTAAATGAAAATCAAATTGGTTCTACAAAAGGAAAGATAGGAGAAATAAAAGGTTTCAAAACAGATGGAAACATGTCAGCCAGGTAGAAAGACAAGTACTGAGGCTATTGTTCAGGATATGTTGCAAGTTAGCTTGAGGGATGAAGAAATAAAAGGTTTGAAAACAGAAAAATGAATACTGGATGAAAAAATTAAGAAAAAAGGAAGAAGAAAGAAATTTTTTTGAGAATAAGAATAAATAATTGCTTGATAAAAATGAGAAGTTAGAAGAGAAGGTTTCAGGGCAGTTTCCAGTACAAGGTGCAAGGCATCTTATTTGGGATACGATTATCATAGAAGCTACAAAAACAAGATCTTATTTGAATTATATTGAGGACAAAGAGGTGGTAATTAGTGTGGAAATATAGAGTTGTGCAGCTATAAAATAAACTTTGGATAGAAAACTAGCATATACATCTCATAACACTATCAATTTCCTTAATACTTTATCGGAAGAAGAATTGAAAACAATGGGTCTCAAGGACAGGATTGGAGTCATAACTCGGGAAAGGAAGGTTATTAGAAAAGATCATCATATTGAGAGTGTCCAGGAAAAGGGAGACGAGATGTTGTAGCAAGTGAAGTACTTCAAAGGCTTGTTTGCAGAATTATTTCATAAAGGTCTTCCTTCTTTTAGGGAGGAAGATGGGAATTTGATATATCAATCTAAATATCAGGATTTGCTGGTTAAATCCAAGTTGGATCATAGGAATTTTGAATACATGATTTAGTCTTTGACATGAAAGGCCATAATTGACAAGCTAGTTGTTAATTTTTGAGATAGTGGATTCATTTAGAATGATTGGTGCCAAGCTACCACCTATTCCCTATGTAGATCATGTGGAGAAAAGGGTATTGTCTAAAGAGATGGAAAATATTGAATTGCCATATGGAGATCAATGGAAGACTATTGATAAATTTGGAAAGATGAAATATAGGCTACATCAATAAATATTTCCAGTCCAAGGCTCGAATTGAAGATATACCTAGATATGCTTCAAAGTGGAATTAAGAAGATACTATTTTCTAGTGTTTATGAAGATTTAGTTTGTTAAAGTTATTTGATAGATGTAATAAGGAAATCACAAAAGGCCTATTTTTAGAATATAGGTAGTTAGGTACCAACTCGAGGAGAAATTTGATGTATTAAAGCATGTTTTGTAATGAAATGGGGGTCGTAACCCATTAGAGTGAAACTCATTTTGTAATTCAACATTTAAAGTTAATAAAATTTATGGAGACAAGTATGAGTTTTTCATATCATAGATTCTCGTGCTTTTGTTTTACAGTATGTACTCTCTCTTCTCATGTGAATGTCTTTCCTATTATGTTGTATTTCATGCTTGAATAAGTTTATATTGAATAAGAATTCATAATCATATGCTCTCGTTCTTTGATTTTGATTATTCACAAACAAGGTTCCTCTAAAGTTAATACTTGATTCATATTTTGATGCCCTTATTAATGGATTGTCATTTTTCCTCCTTACCACTAAACAATCAAGAAATTTACTATAAAAGAGTGATTACCCTGCCTCTATGAAGAAATATTGCTTCTAAGCCATGTTTATCTATAATTACTTATGATTTTGAGTCCATTCCCAATGGTATCCTCTTGTTTCAACCATTATCATTTTTAAACTTGTTTATCTAACAATATTTATAGCCATTATATCTATTTGTTGAGAGATCCCTCTATGGTAGGAAAGACCTCAGCTTTCCTCCTAAATGTTGGTTTGTAAGGTTACCTTGGAACTATCCTTCATAACCAAAGGATAAATTCTGAGTGTTAACACTTAGATTA
The DNA here is from genome assembly GCA_001517045.1 of Pseudotsuga menziesii. Classification (NCBI taxonomy): domain Eukaryota; kingdom Viridiplantae; phylum Streptophyta; class Pinopsida; order Pinales; family Pinaceae; genus Pseudotsuga; species Pseudotsuga menziesii. The sequence goes on along the minus strand of LPNX010504394.1, from coordinate 71,674 downwards.
ATCAGGTGGTTGCAACACATGTGTGCATGTGATAGAAATATTGAGAGTATCGAATGTACGTTGTGCAATATCATCCCAAACAAAGGGTGTATCCTTTTTAAGCAAACATATGAAACCATGTGTTTTTTTAGCATAGTTGAATACAAAACAACACAAGAATTTTTCCTTCCCTTGAAAACTTTGAAGTTCTGTAACGTTGGTAGGTGGTGGTAGGGTCAAAATAGTCGCAATATTCAAAATATCGATATAGATGCCATCCTTGGAAACAATGAACCCAAGCAGTCATCTTGTCTCAACACAAAAAACACCTTTATGTGGGTTTAACCAGATGTTGTAGTGGCAATATCTAATAAAAATGGCTCTCAAATGGTCAACAAAGTGTTCTCGATGTGCGAATGAGCAGGTAGATCATCGAGATACGGTTCCATAATAATTTTAATTTCATGGAAAGCATATGACATGGTGCGTTGAAAAGTAGCCCTAGGGTTTTTTATACCAAAAGGAAATTTACTATAGCAAAAGGTTCCCCATGAGAAAAGGAAAAGCCTCTTATGTTGATCGAAATGGAGTATCTCTATTTGATTATAGCTAGAAAAACCATCGATAAATTAAAAGATAACACTTCTGGCATAGTTATCGATGATTTGATTGATATACGACCTAAGGTAGTTTTCTTTTGGACATGCCCTATTAAGGTCTCTGAAATCGATACAAACTCTAATTATACCTTGTTTTTTTGGTAACATGAACAATGTTTGAAACCCATTATGTCAACGGTATAGGATAAATGAACCCATATCTAAGAAGTTTTTCAAAATTTTCCTTAACGGTTGTTTCTTTCTGTGGATGTACTTGGTGTATTTTTTTACGGAACGACTTGGCGTCAGGGTAGGTATTGATCTCATGAACCACAATTGAAGGATCAATCCTTGGTATCTCTTTGTATCTCCAAGAAAAAATATCTCAAAAATTTCAAAAAAAGGTCTGTATAAGTCTCAACTTTTGAAGAGGAACAGTTTTGGACCAAAAGAATGGGCTCAATAACTGCATTTTTCACTCATATATTGACCAAAATGGTCTTAGTAATATTGATCAAGTTACCTTTGGACTCAAAATTTTGGATGAGTACAAGTGACCGAGGAGCAGTTATGATATCAGTTGAAACCAACGAATCAAAATCATGTTCTACCAATTGGTAATGGGGAAGGAAAGAAGATCAATGGTGATTATATTTTCAATTCTTCTCTTCTAAATACATAACTTCCATAATGGATTTATCAAATGGAAGTGGTTGTAAAATATAGTCTAGAGACGGGTAAGGGGAATCTAACCAATATGGAAGATGGTAGGGATATAATGCCACCACTAGGTGATCATTAATATTAGGTTCACCATGTTAGAATAATCCACCCATAGTTACCCATATTTGACATTAATTAAATCATTTTTTGTCTTATTCATAGATTCCTAGATTCCTTCTCTATGCTAGTTGACTTCTACATGTTCCTAGAAGTCAATACTTGCTAAACTGGGTCATGGAGTGATTTTGAATCATCCTAGAAAAATATTTAGCAAGTCTAATTTATTCCTGGTTCCTTAAAGTGCATATCTTCTTTTTTTGAAAGATGCCTTGCTTTACAACAGTTTTAAGGCATAACAGAAAAGCTAGTATAGGGGAAACTGCCTTGTTTTTTTACCACATCATGCTCCTTCCTTTTCTCCAAAAAAAATCATGAATGAGTTTTATTTCCACCACTTATTATCTTTCCCACTTGCTTTAGCTAATTCATGAGGATCTCCATAGATTTGGAAAGTCCTTTTTGCACCTATGGGGGATTTGACTTGATTTCGTAAGCCTGCTTTTTGACCAATTCAAATAGCAACTAGTGCTTTAAAATATCTCATGTAATTATATATTTGAGAAGCCTATTACTTGATATGGTTTGCTTATGTACACTTATTCAATACAGGATTAAGTTATGCTCCAATTTCAGTCTCCTTTTGTGTGAATTCTGGATGTTTGATTAGAAATTTTGTTAGTGTAATTGATCTATCACTTGGGTTCAATTTCCACATGGTATTATATATTTTTTAGATCAATTTATCTCCTTCCAAATTATTATTGCAGGTTCGAAATCACTGACTGGGAGCACATTCTGCTGACTGAAGGGCACAGGAGTTGAGATATGGACCAATCTCAAAGGATCATCTTGACTCCATTCATTTTATTCAAATGGAAAGCTGAGATGGAGATATTTTTGAGAGATAAATTTCTCTACAGGGTTACCATGGCTACTAAGGTAGAGCCCAATGCAACTGCAGAGAAAATCAAATGGCACAACAAGAGGGATGAGGCCTATGGTCTTTTGTGTCTGAGTATTTCAAGAGACCTCCTCTTTCATCTTGATTCATTGAAATATCCTAATGAGGTGTGGGAGAATCTTGAAGAAATTTTTGGAAATACAAATGAGATGAGAGAACATCAAATCGAGAATGAATTCATCTCCTTTAGTCCCAGTAGCTTCGAATCATTGCAACTCTATTTTAGCAAGTTTAAGACCCTTGTTTTGCAGTTAAAACAATGTGGGATTGAAAAGAAGGAGGAGAAACTACTTTTGACCATTCTCTTAAATCTTGGTCCTAAATATTCAGTGTTTTTTTTACCTTCTATGCCACTAAATTGACAGCTCGAACCTGGAAGATTCCTAATGTTGTTGATTTCATGGAATCCCTTACTCAGGAGCAAGATAAATTGGTGATGGTGGGCACCATCAAACCTTCCAAAGACCAATATTTGGTTGATGGAGATTCAAAGGTGGATTCAAAAAGAAATAAAAAAGCTAAAAAGCCACCTGAGCGAAAGAGAGACAAGGAAAAGTTTGAAGAGGAGTCCTCAGGCTCCAAGAAGAACCCCTAGAAGAATACGAACAAAGGAAAAATGAGCAAGTATGCATACTGCAGTAAGGGATATCATCTTGAGAGCTCTTGTATGAAAAATCAAATTGACATCTTGACCCAACTCCTAGAGAAGAAAGACATCTCCCTTCATGATTGCTCAAAGAAGAGGGAAGGAGGATCAAATTCAGAAGACAAGGAGAGATTACATGCCTTGGTTGTTGGCACCTCAAGCTCACCTAGTTTCATCATTGATTATGGAGCTTCTAGAAATATGGTTTTGACAAGGGAGATATTTTCCTCTCTTGCCATGATGAAAGGTCCACCAATATTTTTGGGAGATAACTCTCTAACTGGTAGTATGGAAAAGGGTAGGAATGATCTTGACCATGTTAATTTCAATAATGTGTTGTATGTTCTAGGTCTTGCCTTTGATCTCTTGTCAATGTATTAGATGACTCACACTCAGTCTCCAAATAAATTCATATCCTCCCTCAATGAATTTGAAATCATAGAGATTTCGAATGGTAAATTCATAGCAAAAGGAATTGTTGATCACACTTTGAAGGTATACAAGTTTTCCCAGTTTCTACCCTACTCAAACCCCTTTGCTCTTTTTACTCATGCTAATGAAGAAACAAAGCTTTGGCATGAAATATTTGTCCATATTAAATACAAGTATCTTTCTTATTTGAGTGACAAATATATGGTCATAGGCTTACCAAAGATCAAGTTTTCTAAGGGAGTCTGTCAAGGTTGTATCCTAGGAAAACATCGAGAGCACAGGTATGAGAGAGCTAGTCATGAGAGAACCTCTACACCTCTTGAGTTGATGCACAATGGAATTTCTGGTCCATTTCCTCATATTTTCATGAGTCAAGCCAAATATACACTCACCTTCATAGATGAATTTTCTAGGTATTTTTGGGTTTACTTCCTAAAGCATAAGTCTGAATTTTTTGACCTATTCAAATTATTTAGAGCCTTGGTTGAAAAAGAGTATGGGAGAAAACTCAAGATCCTCAAATATTAAAATGATGGTTATTATTCAATTCTTATTTCAATCAGTATTGTAAAGATTCAAGTATCCATATGCAACATTCTATTCCTTACACACCACAACAAAATGGTGTTGATGAGAGAAAGAACAGATCATTGAAGGAGATGGCAACTTGCATGATGGAGTCTAAAAATTTTCCACCAAAGTTTTTGGATGAGGCTATAAAATGTGCATCCTATATCCAGAATAGGGTGCCACATAAGAAACTTGATGTTATGTCTCCTTTCGAAGCTTGGAGTGGGCGCAAGCCAGATGTGACCCGTTTCAGGATTTTTGGCTTGAAGGCTTGGACTAGAAGTCCAACTGAAAAGAGGAAGGTTTTGAAACCCAAAATCCAAGAGTGCCTATTTATTGGGTATTTTGAATATTTAAAAGGCTACAAGTTGATAAACTTGAGCACTAACAAATCCTTCATTGAAATAATTGTTAAGTTCGAAGAAGAGCCTTTAGCAGCAGTTGAAGTTGGAGAGTCCTCTTCACCACCACAGCCATTGATTGTAACTGAAGAGACTAATGAGTTTTATGATCCTGATATGTCTGATAACGATGAATTAATTGCATATTCTAACATCCCTAAAAGACCAAATTGGGAAGCAAGGACCATTCATGCAGCTGGGGAACTAGCTGGAAATCCTAATTACACTAGGAGGAATCTCAATTTGAGAGTGCCCTTTGTGTGAATCGTCCACTCTTTGATAAGAAGTGTTATTTGATGATATATTATGATCCATGGACATATGAAGATGCATCACATGATCCAAGATGGAAAACAACCATGAAATAAGAATTCAGCTCGCTCTAGAAGAACAACACATGGGAACTGGTTGATCTCACCCCAAGGAGAAAGCTAGTGAAGTGCAAGTGGGTGATTAAAAATAAGTTTGCTGCTGATGGTTCACATTTGAAATGTAATGCAATATTGGTAGCCAAGGGATACTCTCAGGTACATGGTATTTATTACAATGAGACCTTTGCACCAGTGTCAAAGATGGACTCCATAAGGCTAGCAAAAGCCATTGCAGAAGGCTAGCTCTAGCCTTTGAAACTTTGAAACAATGGGAGGTACATCACATGGATGTGAAGTGTGCCTTTATGAATGGAGATATGAATGAGGAGATTTATATGCAGAAACTAGAAGGTTTTGTATCTAATCCATCTTTAGTGTGCAGGTTAAAGAAATCATTGTATGGGCTCAAGCAATCCCCTAGGGCTTGGTATGCTAAGATTGATGGATTTTTGCTGTCACTGAGTTTTGTTCGATGAAAGTATGATCCTCATGTCTATTTTAAGCTGATTCATGGCTCCTTAATGATTCTTGTTCTCTATGTAGATGACCTAATGATTAATGGAATTTCAAAGAAAGAGATTGCCTACTTGAAGGACGCAATGCACCATGCCTTTTCTATGACAGATTTGGGATCCTTGAGCCAATTCTTGGGTCTCAAAATTGCTCAATCCAAACATGGAATCAAGGTTCATCAATCCAAGTATGCTTCATATTTTCTCACCAATTTCAGCATGAAATATTGCAAGCCAAGAAAGACTCTATTCCTTTTAGGAGTTAAGCTTGAAGAAGTAGGTTCTTCTCCTATGGTAAATAATACACTGTATAGGTAGTTGATTGGGTGTTTTCTTTATCTTACACATACTCAATCTGACTTATCTTATGTAGTTAGTATAGATTCAAGATACATGGATCAGCCTCATGAGATCCATTGGAGAGCAACCAAGAGGATCCTAAACTTTGTTAAGGGAACAAGGACTCATGGGATTTTCTACAAAGCAAAATATGACTTAGAGCGAGTTGGATTTAGTGATAGTGATTGGGTAGGTGACAACACAAATTGAAAGTCCACCTCAGGATATGTGTTCATTCTTGCAGAAGGACCAATAAATTGGTTAAGTAAGAATCAGAGTGCCATAGCACTCTCATCTAAATAGCCAAAGTATAAAGCAGATGTAAATGCAACTACTCAATGTTTATGGTTGTAGGGGATACTTGGAGAATGTGGTTTCGAATCATAGTTTTCAATAGTCATATATTGTGAAAATAAAAGCACCATTCAAATATCCACTGATCCAATTCAAAAATAAAGAACCAAGCACATTGAGATCCATATGCACTATATCAGGGAGCTTGTGCATGATGGTACAGTTTCTCTACTCTACTGTGCATCTTCAAAACAAGAAGCATATATCTTCACCAAAGTATTCTGTGAGAATACCATCAGTAATCTCAAATCACTGCTGCCGATTTCTTATCATGTGGTGAAGAATGATTGATAATAATATTTCTAAAATTTTGTTTCCTGTCCATGTTTATTGGAGTATTTTCCCATTGGGGTTTTGCCTCTTTCCTTGGTTGTATGGACATGCAATATGTAAAAGGGTGACTAAGTATTGTTGCTAGGCCATATAATTATCTGATATTTACTCATAAATATAGGATTAAGGGGGGTTTTTAGAATAATAAACCCATATTTACCCATATTTGGCATTAATTAAATCAATTTTTTGTCTTATTCCTAGATTCCGTCTCTATTCTAGTTGACTTCTACATGTTCCTAAAAGTCAATACTTGCTAAAATAGGTCATGGAGTGCTTTGGAATCATCCTGGAAACATACTTATCAATTCTACTTTATTCCTGGTTCCTTAAAGTGCATATCTACTTTTTCTGAAAGCTGTCTTGCTTTACAACAGTTTTAAGGCATAAAGGAAAAGCTAGTCTAGCGGAACTTGCCTTGTTTTTTGATCACATCCTCCTCCTTCCTTTTCTTTGAAAAAAGCATGAATGATTTCTCTTTACACCACTTATTAGATTTCCCACTTTCTTTATCTAATTCGTGAGGATCTTCATAGATTTGGAAAGTCCTTTTTGCACCTATGGGGGATTTGACTTGATTTAGTAAGCCTTCTTTTTGACCAATTCGAATAGAAACCTAGTGCTTTCAAATATCTCATGTAATTATATATTTGAGAAGCCTATTACTTCATATGTTTGGAATATGTAAACTTATTCAATATGGATATTGATTTCCCCCCTAATTATATTTATAAGGATGACAGTAATCTATAGGGGTGAAATCCATGACCATCAAATTCCTTCAATGTCGTATGTGACCGGTTAATCTCAAGAGAACCAATGGCTCACCAACAAGATAGAGACAAGAAAGAAGTATAAGTACCTCCATCCAAGATGGTACAATGGAATTTTTTGCCAATCACTTTCTTGGATAAATGAATAGCACGTTCATGGGAAAGTATTGACATAAAATTCTCTAAGTTAAAAGTGATAACATTACTGTTTTCAGGATCCATATCTCCAAGAACCAACAACAGGTTTTTCCTCTATGTAGGACATGTTTGGAGTACCTCGAGGGTAGACATAACACACGGTGCATGAGCCAAATATTCCACAACATTATAATATTGGGAATCATGTGCACTAGCGTTAAAAATCAATTTGCGAATCGTACTCTTGGGTGTCCAGAGGATGGTGTCATGAACAGGTTTTTCAATTTGAAGACCGTTGGTTGGAGGAGAAACGAAAGTATAACTTTTATCTACTGGAATGTTATCACCCTTTTTCTCTGGATAAGGGTCATAGCTCAGATATCTAGTTGTAATATGAATTGATTCACTAGACATCATCTTAACTTCATCAATGGACAATGAGGAAGACCCATCCAATGATTGATGGTCAATCAATTTTTGTTGGGTAGGGAAGGGATCAATAAAAAATTACAGAGTGGAAGTATTTTTTTAGGAATTTGCTAACCTCCTGATCTAGATGGAGATCAGTGGCTACCCACCTATTCCATTGGCTCAAAACAATTGTCCATTGTGGCAGTTCCCTAGTTATTTTTATATAGTTTTTCGGGTCCCAAACTTCTGGGGCCGCTTTGAGGACGTAAATGACATTTTTTGGCGATTCGGGGCCAAATGGTTGCCATCAGTAAGCATTTGGTTGACCAAAGTTGTAAAGCTTAGACAGACCTTTCCAATGAGCTATCAAACTCCCAAATCGGAGATCATATGCAAACGTTATGACCCCGGGAAATTGACTGTTCAACTTACCACCTTGGGGCCGCAAAATTTATGACGGTTCATATTCTAGGGTTACGTTTTGGAATTTTAGGGTTATCACATCATTCTTATTATAAATAGGCCCCTTTGGCCTCATTTTGTATTCAGATTGGCATGAATGAGCATAGACGCCACATCTCTTCTCAGAGATACCTACCACCATTCTAGTAATTGTATTACAGTCTATTCTATTTACGCAATTTAATAGAATATGTGTTTACTGTATCTCTGTTATCTTTGCAAAATGTCTATTATTATGACTCTGTATCTGCTATTTCATTTCATTCGCATATAAATCCGGATAAGTGGTATCAGAGAAATCTGCTCTTTGATTGTTTCTCGGCGCATGTCCCCGACGAGGTCCGAGTATAGAGAGTTTGGTCTCGAACTAGTTTCACTTAATCATTCTTGCTGTCCCAAATGACCTCCCATGGCGGAAGAAAAGAGAGATGACAGAGCAAGAGATCCTATCAAGTAATTGCTCGAGGAATCCCTCAAGCGACAGAGGAATGAGATGATGGATAGTTTCACCCAAATCCTTCGGTGAATGCCGGCAACGGCAAGTGCATATTCAATGAGCAATCGGTTCGGCGATGCAACTCCCTTTAAGGTACAAGTTAACTTTGATATTCCTTTATTTGAAGGAAATATTGATGCAGATGCCTTGGATAATTGGTTGAATGTTCTAAAAGGTTATTTCTCTATCCACAATTTTTTCGACACAGAAAAGAACACCTTTGCACTCCTTAAGGCAGTCCCCCATGTCCAAAATTGGTGGGGTACTTATTGTGACCAAAACTCATCAGACGAGTTTGGAATGTTTGAAACAAATCCCACTTGGGCCTCTTTCATAGATGTTGTCAGGGAACAGTATTACCCTGTGGGAAACTATGATGACCAATAGATAAAATGGACCATTCTACATCAAGAAAGGGACCAGACAGTGTCGGAGTACACCAACAAATTTCACACCTTGCGGACAAAGCTGAGTATCAAGGAATCCGAGTGACACCTGATTCTGAAATATCGTAGTGGTCTACATCGGTACATCCAAACTAAGATGGAATTCCTCGACATCTCTTCACTTGGATCCGCCTATCGGTATGCTGCCAAAATCGAGAAAAAATTTCGACAAAAGAACAAGCGAGACTCTGGACCTGCACACCCAGCACAGAAGCAAGGCAAGGGAAACCCTGGCCCGCAAAACACAGGACAAGGAAAGGACAACCAGTCCCCTCCACAAGCAAAGAAGGGAGATGGGAAGACAAATAAGGACATTGGTAAGTGGTGCAAATTTCATAAAAGCTCTTGGCACAACACTGATGAATGTCGCTCAAAGCAGTCATTAGTAGCCAATATCAAATCTTTAGAATCATATCCTGATTCTGATTCCGAACCCAATTCCACAACCACATACAATGGGAGGAAGATCAATGATACAGAACCCACTTCCACTGTTGCTACCGCGCAGATTCAACTAGAGGATCCTGAAGAGTCAAAAGCAGAGGAGCGCCTATTCCACTCGCAGATGTGGGTGAAGGGAATGCCTCTACATTTTGTTGTTAACAATGGCAGCCAAAAGAACCTGATCTCAGCATAAGTCATCAAGAGATTGGAGCTTCCGAAAACAACACACCGGCAACCTTACAGCATCGATTGGCTAAGACAAGGAAGAGGTATCCGCATTACTCAACAATGCCTCCTACCATATGGCATCAAGCCCTTCCAAGATGAGGTATTGTGTGATGTGGCCCCACTTGAAGTCTGTGATGTTATTTTAGGACAATCATATATGTGGAAGTGTCATGCTGTATATGAGTCACGTCCTCGCAGTGTCATTATTAATTTGGGAGGAAAACTCTATCGAATACCAGAGACCGTTGCACCTAACAAAGTCTCGCAAGGTAGGAAGATAAGCTCCCACATCAGAAAATTATTCCTCTTCACAATTACATCTAAAGGAGAACATAAGATCATAGAGACCTCCACACCCTCTGCACAGGGTGTCTCTGCTCATCAGACACAAGAAGAAGACAGAGCCATTGTTTCCTCATCTATCCTAGTACCTCTATGATGCAAGGCCATGCATTCAAGGTGCTCATCTAGAAACAAATCATCCACACAACAATTCAGCCTTCTCAGGATGTCAAAGAAAGGAAGCCTCTTCACTTCAGCAAATGTCGCACCTGGAGATCAACTCCACACACAGTTCGAGATATGATATGGGATTCGACGCAATGGATACCATTGCTTCCTAAGGAGGGAGGATTGATCCAGATCGAGATCGGTGGCCACCCACCTATTCCACTGGATCAAAACAATTGTCTATTGTGGCAGTTCCCTAGTTATTTTTCTACAGTGTTTTGGGTCCCAGACTTTCGAGGCCGTTTTGAGGCCCTAAACGAAATTTTTGGGTGATTCGGGGCCAAATGGTTGCCATCAACATGCATTTGGTTGACCAAAAGTTGTAAATATTAGACATACCTTTCCAATGAGCTATTGAATGCCCAAATCGGAGATCGTATGCAAAAGTTATAACCCCAGGAAGTTAACATTTTTTAGTGAACTGGTCACCTCCACATATGAGGTAAGGAAATTTATCATTTCTCTTAGTTTTGGATTCAATATCTGTATCTTGTGTTTTATTATATTCCTGTTGATTCGTAGGTTTCATGGATTTGTTTTTCCTTTGTTTCCTTGTTTCCAAGGATTTTGAGGATTGGACCACATTCACTTCGGTGGAAACAACAGGAATAGAAGTAGTCTTGGGATTGGAAATAGTCTGATTGACTGGTGAAGTAGTTTGGTTTTGTTATTTTAATGGATTTATCTACAGATAGTGTTTGGATAGAACCAAGTATGCCATCAAAAAGTTATTCCATCGAAGTTCTTGAAGGGTATGAAGTAGGATGAGGAGCATTTAGAATCAAATCGTACAAAGTTCCTAACTAGGAATAGACCAAGTCTAGGTACTGAGCACGACTAATTTCTTGCTCTTCGGTAATAGTGCCTCCCATGGGAACATCTCTAGAAATGGGCAGAAGTAATGACTTAGTAAACCAATCAGCAAGTAATTGATAGGGGATGTGAGCCTTAATCAACCTATGTTGTCCTCTCCACTCATGTATATAATCAGATATATGGGTGGAAGTGGTCTGACAAAGTGATGTCAAAATATTTGTACCTGTTTCATATCTAATTGGGAACTAGAAATGTGACAAGAAATACATTGCTAGAGTGTTGAAATCTCAAAAGGAATGGTGAGGAAATTCTATATACCATTTAGCAGCAGTTCTGGTGAGAGTCCCTGAAAAAGTCTCAATCGGATAGAACTATCCATGAGAGAATTAGATAAACACCACAAATGATAATTCATCATGTGATTTTTTGGATATTCACCAAGCTTACCATCGAATTTTGGTATGCATGAAGGCAATTAGGTGGCCATGAAGGATCATGATGTATACAATCATTTATAAAATGTGACAAGGTTGACAAATCAAGTGTAGAAAGAAATGGAATTTGTTGGTTTGGCTATGGATATTGGTCGTATTGGTAAGGAATCTATGTGTTAGTAGGACCATAGGATTATTGATAAACAAGTGATGATGATGCTCCTATAACATGTTCATTTTATGGTCATGGATTTTTGGATGATCCTCCTAGTGTTCCTATAAGTGGACCTGCAGGTCCTCCTGGTGGGACCCCCGCTGGTCCTCCAAGTGATCCTCTTGGTTGTCCACCAAGTGTGCCTCTAGGTGATCCTCCTAGATGTGGTCCTCCTAGGTGTGATCCTCTCAGTGTTACACTAGGTGGTTCATCGATTGGTCCCCCAGGTAGTCCCCTAGGTGTATTTCCAAGTGGCCTACCACATGTAGGGATATTTGTCCAATTGGGTTTCACCGATGGGGTATTCATATTTCTAGGGTATGGATCACATGATAAATATTACCAAGGGAATAAGTTGATAGTTTTGATTATACATTGGAGGTTGATTCCCCATATAAGTATAACCCCATGTGGGTTGGCTACTCATAGGTTGTACCCACAATGGTTGGTATGTGACTAGAGAAGGAATAACCACATTTCCAGTTGTGGAATGTCCACTAACTAATGGTTTCCTTAAAGTGATATTCTTCCCAACATTTGTAATCATTTTCTCGATTGTTGAAGTAACTGAGGATAGGGATTCCCCTCGAGTCATGGAATTTGCTGGAGAATTTGTAACATACGGGAGATTTCCAAGCAATCAGGATGAGATAGAAGGTTGACCTAGATCATAAGAAACAACATTTTGAACCGGTATTCCTAAAACAATAGTAACATAAGATTGAATAGTAGTATGTTATTTAGGACTACCCATTTCCAAAGAGGAAGGTAAAGGAGATACACTTTGTCTTCTTATGTTATCCCCCAATGTACGTAGGAGAGACATAGTATCACGAATAGGTCCAAAAATTTCACCATTTGAAAGTAATATTGTGTCCCATGTAGGTTGAGGTGTGACATATGACAAAGTAGTAGTGCCATATTTGGAAATGGTTTGTACTAAGGAAGTATCCCAAAATGGAGCAGTTGCACCGAGTTCTGATGCTACAGGATCATCTGGAGATTGGGTAAATACCCAAATTGGGCTCAATAATACCCTTCTAATGGAAAGTGAAAAGTTGAGTCACGTGAAGAAGGTTGTTGAACCATTACCGAGATAGGGGTAGGTGTATTTTCAAAAAAGAATAATATTCCCCACATTTAGTAACCAGAATGACTTCCATGTGTGGATTAGCTGTAACAGGTTGGTCCATGGTTTCCCCTTCTCTTCCTTTCTCGGTGGAAGGATATTCAGGTGGCAAATCCTACATCCTAGGAGATATTATCATAGGTGGTTCAACAAGAATTTTGGCTTAAAAACTTTACATAATAGTTTTCAAATAAAAATTGTCACACACAAAATTCCTACACTATCTAAGGATGCAAGGAAACTTAGGTGATAAGAGGGGCTGAAAAGTCGGATCCTCACCAGGAGTGTTAAGTCGTTACAACTAGCTATATATCGTAGGGTTCAACACTAAAATGCGAGTTGCAGAATACTATATTTTGCAAATATTATTTCATTCCGCATCCTGAATCTCACATCCCGCATCCTAAATGCCCCATCCCTCAATATAGTTTATGGAAGCTTGAAATTTATTATTTGGAAGTTTTCCATCTCACAACCCGCATCCTGAAATTTTGGAATGACACCTAATACTTATAAGTATTATGTGTCATCCCGCAACCTGCATCCCAAAATATCAGGATGCAGGTTTTGGGAAATATTGATTAAAGCTTCGTCTCGTTTGTCTTGTCATATGTCGCATCCCAAAATTTTGGAATGTGAGGTGCAGGATGGTTAATAACATTTACATATCACGTTATGATCCTGCATCCTGCCAGGTTTGATCTCGACTATCCAATTGTTTTAATCCTACGGTCCTAATTTCACCCATGGAAAATCTATATATAACCTGGTCTTTTACAATTTCTTAACCATTTGTTTACTACTGTGAATTACTATAGTGCGTGAATTTTCTCTTCATTTTTACCAGACAACGTCGTCACAGTCTAGTTTGACTACAGGTTAGTATTTGGGTCGTTTATTCATTCAATTTATTACTGTAGTCAAGCCTGAATCAGTTTTGATTTCTCGCTTCCCATTGTTTTTTGTTTTAAACAGAGTTTTTCCAATTTCCAACAATGGCAAGAATTACCCACTACAAAAACCTCCAAAAGGATATGTTAACCAATGACCCAAAATATGGTATTTTCTCAGATACCAGTGGCAGAATTATTGATACCTACCAGATTGAATGGCCTAGGGTTTATGCAATTTTTGACAATGACAATTTTTCTAATATCCAAGACAACCACCTGGCTTACCAAACAATCAGGGATTTTAGACTTAACTCTACTGCTTCTAGGCCTTCTATCCTCCCCTACAATGACACAGTCAAATGGATTGTAGAACATGCGAACCCCAAAGACTGTTCTTTCAACGATAGTGCAGGGTCACAGCTAGCCAATTTCCATCCCGAGGTATTTATTAGAGCATATGGCCTGAAACCGATAAGACAACTGCTCACCATAGAATTTTCAAAATCCACCAAAACTAGGTTCAATTTCGATGAAATATTAAAATGTTGGATGCACCAACCTAGTAAATTCTTGCAGAGGTCTGACGACCTTTATCCTGTTACCTGGTTCAAAGAACCCTATTCCTTATTAGCAGCTATTTTATGCAGACTGTATGGCCTTCCTAATTGTCCATTGTTCAAGGCCGAATGGGCTCCAATAGCTCATCATGTTTTAGCAACTGACGATTCTTTCCCATCGGAATCCATCTTATTGCTAGAACTCAAAAAATCCATCCAAGACTACCAGAAGGCCACTGATAAAAAGAAACCCAATTTCTTCTTTTCATCCTTCATTTATGATATATTTTGCACCGAGTTCCAATATCCCAATTTGGGATGGAACTGGACTTTACCAGCTCCCCCAGTTCCCATTTATTATTTAGAATTGTGGAATAATAACTATCCACCCAAGTTCTATGATATATGTGAACACTTCCTTGGTAGCATCTATTTTTCAATCTTCAAGAAGGAAGCTCCTGCATTCTTAGCTGAATCCACAACTTTGATTGCTACAATGGGTGATTGGTATGTTGGTGAGTCTTTTTCGTACATCAGGATTTGGGATAGAAACACTATTTATATGCTACCCAAAATAGTCCCCGACATATTGGTCCTAGAAGAAGTGGCTTTCCTGACTATCAATGATGGTGTTTACAGGAGGCTCATTGTCCCTAAGAAAAAATATTGGCCCAAATTTCCTTTGAACCTTGGCTCATTGTTAATCCCAACTTCAACATGGGTTGTGGTATTGGGTGAACAGATACAATCCTTGAATCTCGGTTTTTCCACCAAGAGGAAACATGATCCCAAGGGATACCTTGATGCCCACTTTAAACGACACCATATCAAAATTGTTTATGTGCATGAGGAACTTCTTAATGATTCCATTTACCAAGGTGTTTATACATTTTCTGAAACCTTGGCTAGAGACAAAACCAAGGATGAGCAAGCCCACATCTTGAAGTATCAAAAGGAACTGAAAGAGAGGATTCATAGTTACGTTAGGGCACTGCAAGTTTCCATCTTGGACAAAGTAAGAAAGGACGGAGAAGAAAAGGAGGCCCAACAAACAAAAAATCAATTAGTGGCAATTCATCCAGATGGAGACAAGGGAAAAGGTTTAATGGAAAACCTTCCATAGGTAACAATTTCCCATCAGCTCAAAGACTTAATATATACCTCAACATAGTCAAAACAAAATCTAACAATGATGACCTCTATGATGGATACTCAGGCAACTACAACTACTCAGAATGTTACTCATATCCCGGTGATTTCCACAGTCACTCAACCAACTGATAATCAACAAATGGTTGAACAAAAGCCATTCAAAAGATTGAAGGTGAAAGTTTCTTCCCCTATAACCCCTACTATCAATTTAGATCATTCATACTTAGAAGAAGATGTGATAGCCTCTGCACCTGTCACTGAAGAGGTGGATCAACATTTGCAATCATTCACATATCTGCTCAATAGTGATGGTAAGAAAGGTTTTATCCCTGTCTCTACAGTTTCACAATATTCTTCTGTTTCTAGCTCCTCGTCTTTAGCATTGCTCCTTTTATCCATTCAAACTTTGTATACCTTGCCTGCTGGAGCATGTGTATCACCTGCACTTTCTCAATTGTATGAGGCTATGACCTCCACATCTGTATATGTCACATGTCCTGCTATGCAAAACTCCATGTTACTACCTACCATTTTATAAGCACCAATTATCAATATTCCCCTACACCTGCCCTCAGTTACTCTGTCAACATCATCTGGTACTGAAAAGGTTTTACTGTCTTCCTCACCACTTCTAGCTGTCAATCTCCACTTCCCATCTTTCGAATCTTCAACCCCACTCTTCTCTTCAGTATCTGAAGTAACCTTTGTTCAAAACATTTCTCCTTTCATAACTGACATTACCATGACCATGCCCTCTCCTATCATTACCCACACATCCTCTTTGGTGTCTACAGTGACTGAGACTTATGTATCCATTGACCAAATAGTTGAGTTTTATCAAGACATTGTCACATCTTCTGCTGTGCAAACCTCCATGTCACTACCTGCTATTTCAGAACCACCAATTTTCAAGATTCCCCTACACCTGCCCTTAGTTACTATGCCAACAACATCTAGTATTGAAAAGGTTTTGGTCTCTTCCTCACCACTTCTAGCTGTCAATCTCCACTTCCCATCTTCTAAATCTTCAACCTCGCTCTTTTCTTCAATCTCTCAAGTAGTCCCTGTTCAAAACATTTATCCTTTCATGAATCAAATTACCATGACCATGCCCTCTCCTATCATTACCCACACATCCTCTTTTGTATCTATAGTGATTGAGACTTTTGCATCCACTGATCCAAGAGCTGAGTTTAATAAAGACATTGTCATCTCTCTTTGAGATTATTATTATAACAAGTCTGATAAAGCAGTGGTCAAAAAGAGCAAAAAGAGGACTAGGGATCAAAGTGGGATGGATGTATCTGTTTCTGACCAAATAGTTTGGACTCAACAGTCCGGTGACCCACAGGTAGATGCAACAGATAGAACTGCTGCATTGGGTGTATTCATAGGTTCCAACCTCGATGCTATTAACACTTTAAATAGAGAGTTTGACAGGAGGAAAGAAGAGATAACCCAACTAAAGGAACAACCTGAGACTAAAAGGGAACATGACGCTCATGTTGCTGATCTTATGAAGACATCTCAGCATAAGTGTAATGAACTACATGTCAAAAGTGCTTCTCTTCAGGTTGACCTACAAAATGATAAGACTACAAATGTTTCCTTTACACAGAGGATAGCCTCACTTGAAAAGCAATGTTGAGATGCAACTGTAAGTGCAGCTTCCTCTTCATTCTCCAGGTTTTGACAAGAAGAATTTAAGGAGGTGGCTATCAGGACAAATCATGAGCATTATGACTTAATAACTGGATTGTTCCACACTTTAATGATATTTATAAAACCATATTGATTTTGGTCAAATGGCTGGTGTACTTGAAGATTGGGTGGAAAAGAGGGAGAAAGCTTCCAAGGCTAATGATGAGATTCTAGACTAGCAAAGGCACATGAAGGACAAGCCATAAAACATCATCATCCTCAGCATCTTTCAGCTGAAGAAAGTTAGAATAGTACTGCATTCTTGGCTTGATATTAATGAGATGGTTGAAGAGACTATTAAAAAGGCACAAGCCATGTGTGGAAGAAGATGGTATGATGTTGACAGTATCATGGAGACTTTGATTTTTCCCAAAGTAGATCTTATTGAAAACGAATGTCCTCCAAAATTGATGATTGAGCACGTTGAATGCCAACGAGATGAAGCAAGGGAGAAAATCCAATACCTCGATCATATTACCATTCAAGATGTGGATCAGTTAATCAGACAACCATTGGCTATTGAGGGAAAGGTCCACATTTACAACCACATCTGGCATAAGTTAGCTAAAAACGAAATAGAGAATTATAAATGTGATGCTCAGCTTGGTTTCGAATCAGCTAACTATCCCAACATTGAGGAATTGCTAGGGATTTGGAGCAAATGGCAGGATTTCCTTGGATATGTTAGAATAATCAACCCATAGTATTTACCCACTTAGACATTAATTCATTTATTTTTTTCTTATTTTCCTAGTCCATGAGTCCCACCATGTGCAAGTTGCTAATTGCCTATCCATAGAGGTCAAACTTGCCATTATTGAATCATGGAGCACTTGGGAAAGCCTTAGGAATCAAATCTACTTTATTCCTAGCCTCCTAGGCGCCCATCTGCTTTTTCTGCTTTATT
>LPNX010504394.1:15389-40318 GCA_001517045.1 Pseudotsuga menziesii | reverse complement strand
GGCCTTGCACATGGTTTTAAAACCATAAACCATGTGCATGGTTTTAAAACCACGGTTTAAAACCATGTGCATAAAAACCATGTGCAAACAATGTGCACATGGTTTTAAAACTAGGTGCAAGGCCAACATTTTTATTATTATTTTGTTAAGTAAAAACATTACAACATCTCCTCCATATTGTGTTTTTTATTATTTTGTTACGTAGGAAGATTACAACATCTCCCCCATATTAGGTTTTTTTTCTAGCCGACATTTATTTTGGCCTATAATTAAAAAATTTATTTTTTATTAATAAAAATAACTTTACTTAACGTTATGTAACGTTACAAGATCTCCCCCACACTGGGTTGTAGAGCGCCTCTCGGTGCAATAACCATTCAAGAAATAGAAATACTTATCCATGTTTGGCAAATAAAATTTATCATAACTACTATTCAACATATTTAACAATAATAAGAGAACTTTTAATAATAAGTAACCGTATTAGAGAAAAATTGGGATTTGAAATGGGCCTCCTAAGGAAAATAATAATAAAAAGCCACATCACACTACAAATATGCCATGTCAGATTAAATTTAATGAAAGTCAACCTAAATCGTCTCATTAATGGTAGTTGACAACTATATTGAGTTAATATAGAGTCAAGAGATATTGATTAAAAATATTAATGAAATATTTAGATTCTTGTGCACACATAATAAATGATAAGAAACTTTTGAATTTTATATTATTATTTTTAAATGAATAGGCCACTACTTTTTATATATTTAATAAGTGTAAAACTCAAATATATTCATTTATAATGAAAAATATAATTATAATGGTATTAAAAAAATTTAAAAAAAATCACTATTATTTTTTAATATACATTTTATATTAATTCATATAAAAAATATTACATTACATTAAATAAAAAACAATAAACTATGTATATTCAAAATATTTTAATAAAAAAAATTAAAAATAAAAAAAATATAAAATCTGTCAAAAATATCCATTTCTTTGAAGATCTTTGAATAAAAATATTAAATATTTTTATTGAAATATTTTAAAATTAAAACTGGTTAAAGATCTAAATGATCTAAAGGAAATTTTCACGCTAACTTTAGCTGCAGGATTTTCACAATGATCATTCTCAAAATCTCGTTCCCATTAACAACATTGTATACAATATCGATCCCATTAACAACATTGTTCCGATATAATGAAATATTGTAACTAACAATGAAAACCAATATCTTTCAGCCAGTCGCAATTACAGCTCTTCCCATCGCCTCTTTATCGAGAAATTGGGAAATTGCGATTCCGTGTATCAGATACACGCGATGAACTTTCAATACAAATTCATCTCATCTGAATAAATTATCGGCCCATATAAATAACTAGTACCCCACATTGTTCATACCTGACCTTTCATTTTCAAACACTGAACACGGAGGCAAAGTCGGTGAAGAAGTCGTAACCTCCGTTGCCTCTTCTGGACTTCTCTCCAACATTTCGGTGCATGGCTCAGGAATCACTTGAGTTGAAACTTCGGTGTGAATCACTACCTGCATCGCGCTGTTTGATTCCACGGCCTCAGAAATCGACGCAGTGCCGCTGGGCTTCTTGTTTTGGCTGACGAGATTGAGGGAATGTCTACACACAGGGCACAAAGAATGGGAATTGAGCCATTTATCAATGCATTCCATGTGGAATCTATGATTACAAATGGGCAACACCCGCACCTTTTCTCCTTCCCCGAATTCGGCCAAGCAGATGGGCACTCAGTGACCAAGCCCGCTGGCAGCTTAGAATTAGCAGATCTGTACTCAACAATAGGCAGTGCTTTCATGGCCGTCTTCTTCAATCCAGTGTTGGCCAGCCTGATAGCCACCTCATCGAAGGAGTCAGCCCCATTTCGTCTTCTGAAGCAAAGGACGCATCTGAACAATGAGTTGAGGCCGAGCATACAAATGAGACCACATATCATTACTGAGAGAATGACAGCTAGATCCGAGTTTAGAGTGCCCTCGTTCACATAACACCTCGTTGACCGCTCAGTGTGCTACGCTACAGATGGAGAAGGTGCTGGAATAGATGCTAATAACTTCCTACCACCAGACAATGGATAATTTGAAACGCTCATTTTACTGGATTCCACCTTAAAATCCCAACAATTAATGAATTAATATGTCCCTCCCGGAACTTGATGACTCAAGGGTGCTGGGTGAGAGAAGACAAAGATCAGCGATAATGCTAACGATATGAATGAAGAGGAGAAACTGGATTATGAGTCCCGCCGGTTTCTTCTATCTATTTATAGAGTTGTCTGTCCTTTGTCTGGCCTTCAAGTCAAAATACGTTACATCACGTGACAAGATCTCCCCCATAATATTCACTTTCACTATTATTTTTTGCCGACATGTTAGTAACGTTACATCACATGACAAGATCTCCCCCATAATATTCACTTTCACTATTATTTTTTGCCGACATGTTAGTAACGTTACATCACGTGACAAGATCTCCTCCATAATATTCACTTTCACTATTATTTTTTGCCGACATGTTAGTAACGTTACATCACGTTACATCACGTGACAAGATCTCCCCCATACTGGGCTGTAGAGCGCCTCTCGGCGCAAAGACAACAGGAATTCCAAGATGTGTCAAAATAAATGCATAACCTTGCATTTCTTTCCTAGCAGGAAATCTCCAGTGATCTTGAGTTGAGCCTGTGTCATGATTCTCAATAAATGTAACTACTTGTGATGGACACCATCCAACCACCCCATCCAACCACACACATATTCGTCTTTGCGGCTAGTCAATTCCTATAAATATATATCGACATGAGAACATTTAAATCAAAAATTCATTCATCATCAAATATACGTTATACATTCAAAATCTATTGTAGAATTTTATGTTTTAAAAATGATTTTGTTACAAATCAATTAAAGAAAGCAAAGTCGCATACTATTAAAGAATGGCAAAAATAATTGGCATTTACATGTGAATGGGCGGAGTAATTATTAGTTTTTCTATGTTTATTCTCTTAGGATCTTTAACTTCAAAAGAATAAAAAGAACAACAAGATATCAAAGATACACAATATACACAAGACATAGATATTTTCACAGGAGAAACCATAAAGGAGAAAACCCCACAATATTCCTCAAAATAGTTCCATCACAAAGACAAGATCACATGATAGAATAAACAAAGAATAATATGTCTTCTCAAGGTCTCTCTCTCTCTTTTTCCTCATTGTCCTCTCTCTCCTAATGCACACATGAGAGAGTGAATGAGTGTGTGACAAATGAGAAGGGTGACTCCCTATTTATATTCTTTTGTTGAGTAACTAAATCAATTGACTAGGTCGTCGAGGTAACCTCTTGGGGTCGACCTACCTAAGAATACTCACAAATACATTTTCCTTTATTTAACCTGGGGACTGATGGTTTCCTGTTTTGCCCATATTCTGTCTATACATCAGAAAAAGAACCAAGTCTTTTAATTGAATTTCTTCATGTTTATCGTTTATCTAAGCTTCATTTTCATAAGTTTGAAGGCTATTCCATGAGATTTATAACAAGGTATATTTTTACTATTATTCCATTACATTTTATTCATTTTTAAGACATAAATTTAAAGATCACATCGAATGATTTAAGATATAGATATTTGGTTATTATGCATATTTCTCCTACTGTTCCTATACCTGATCTGATACCTAATCTGGTGCCTGATCTTGCACTCGATCCCGTACCTGATCTTGCACCCTATCTTGCACTCAATTTGACACTACCGTCATTAATTCAGGAACATTATTTTAGGCTTCATTTCTTAGAACTATATGATGAATATGGTGAAACTGTTCGAAAACCACTTCATAATTGGCCCTATTTACCCTAACCGTAGGTAGTTTTCAGAATTTTTTAACGAATTTGGAGAAATCCTTTCTAGAACTAATGTGATTTTCGCATATTTGGTGTTGGTCGTTTTCTGGGTTGTTAAACAAATATCTAATTTTTGGGGATGGATCTTATCCATCTATCCATGAATTCATGTATAAATAAAGCCTCAAAAGGATGAGGGAGGCAGGAGAGGATTGAAAATGTATTATGGAACTCGAAATAATGGAATTATGTTCTTGAATTGTTGTCTGTGAAATGACCTGAGTACGTAGGTGAATTCAATGGAAATTTATAAACATAACTTGATGGATTGAAGATATGCATACCTTTCTGAAGCATTCTTAGGCTGATCTATGTCAAGTGGTAAGGGCCCAACACAAAAGGTAGTTTAGTCTTTCCATTTTATAAAATTTTGTAGATTACAGTTGTGTTTTTTTTTTGTTATTTCTAGATTTCTTGGACAGTGATCTTAATTTCAGTTAATGATTCACAAGCTTGTATAAACAGTTCATAGATAAGTCTTTAAAGAAATTGAAGCTTAATAATGATTAAGGAGTAGTTAGATATGTGCACAAAATTCACTAGATTGTGTAGGAAGTTTGTTTATGTTTTGAAGAATTCATGTTTATTTTATAGAAAGTTCCAAGTAGATAGAACCGAGTTTTTTTTTCTTTCTTTAGAACATCATTGGGGTTCAAGTAGTATATATTAAAATTCTGTAGAATGCATTTACATTCACGCAGATTGAATTAGATGCTCATATAATTTAGATAGATGAAACTAATTGCGTAAAATGTATTAAGATTGTAGATAGAATAGATGTTTTGTTTTGTTTCTTAAAATTTTACTAAATTCAATGGGAGTTATTCCAGATTTGACAATGTTCTTTTATAATTTATAGAATCATGTTGAGATTAGAAGAATTCATTTAGATTAGATAGAAGTTTTAACTCTAGAAATAATTTCTATTTAGATTTTTGTTTTAAGTGAATTTGATAGAAGTTAAAACTTGAAATTGACTCCTTTCTTAAGTTAGAATTTGATCTTGGCAATATATGTTCTAGAAAGTAATTCAAATCTAGTTTTAATTGTGTGGTTCATTTTGAAAGAGGGATTTGAGTTATTTTACAACTTGGTACTGGTTTGGAACTTTTTGTGGATTTAACACTATTTTGTACTTGTTTTTAGATTAGACCTCCATCCTACACATATAGTGCCATCACCTTTAAGTCTACCAGTCCCGGTCGATAATTTAATGTTGTAAATATTATCATATACTTATACCAACATTTTTGGCGTCGTTGCTAGGGAGGTGTTAAAAGGGGCTGAAGTGTACATAGATAGGGGTAGATAGGTTTACTTTACATTACACAACAAGGGTGAGGGGAAAACAATAAGACACAAAGATGAATTCACTATAGGATTTTCGTAGTGTAACAACTTGATGTGTCCACTTTAGTGGGTTTCCCCAAATCCTTGTTGTTCTTTTCTCACACATGTGTTTAATTTTTCACATATTTGATTTGTTTTTCTGCAAAAGTGTGTTTTTATTTCCGCAAGTTTAGGTAGTTTACATTCCTGCAATTTAATTTTATGCAAGTTTTATTTTTGCAAGTTTGGGTGTGTTTACCTTCTGCAATTTAATTTGATGCACCAATATTTTATTTCATGCAAGAGCAGTGTGTTTGATTTACGCAAATATGTTTTTAGTTGTAGGTATTCTTGATTAGATTAATTTAAAACACATATAAACCTAAAAAAAATAAAAATTGGGGTGTTGTAAGAATCCCATGCACTAATCCTTATGTGAGATAGGAATAAAAAACTGACAAATGGATTCATAGGTGACCATCAATTTGGGAAAATTTTCTCAAATCCTAGCCGCAATTGTGAATTCTTCTTATCTGGTAGAACACATCCTGATAGAAGTTAAGAACATATCAACCTCTCTTGACATGAGTGATGAACCAAATTCCCAAGAGCTACAAAAGGATTTTATTTGTAAGACTTCAGAAGATGCTGACACATTGAGGACTACATTTGAAGGAGAGAAGCTTGAAATTGAGGAGTTCTCAGCATATCCTCTATGTACTTTTGAAATCAATCATTGAGGAGAAGGGGATCTACATGACATGATTAAGGAAGGACATCATCAAGGCTACATTGAAAGCTGGTTCCAAAAGGTAACTTGGCCACAATACCATTCCTTCATTCAACACCTTCTGATACAAAAACAAGTAAGTCAGTTCATTTCCCATATCCAGGTAATCATAGTAACAAATTTTTCATATGTGGATAAGGGTATATTTTAAATCTTGCTTCACACTTGGTTACAGTGGAAGAGTTCATATACTTGAATATAAATGTTTTCTTTCTTCTTAGATAGAATAGGAAAATATGTATATAAATAAAAAGTTGCATGTTTAGTTTATGCAACTTCATTGTTTTTATTTTTCAATAAAACAACTAAGATCTTTAAACTAAATTTATACCTCCTCTCCAATCGAGACTTTCAGGAGATTTATTATCACAGCAGCTCATAACCTATTAAAAGGAAAATACCACGAGGTAATATGAAATTGTGATGGTTTTTAATAATGGTTCTAAAAAATAATGATAATGAGTAGGTTGCATTTGGGGTAATAGACATTGATTGAAGGCATTTTCTATTTAAAAGAACAACTCGGAGTATTTAAAAAGGAAAGTTATTTTGTTTCCTTTGTTTCTTTATAAAAGGTTGATTTTTCTATGAAGGAATTTTCTGGAACTTTCTTAATTTGATTAAATTTCTGAAACATACTGAAAATATGTTTGCTAGTTGTTCTGAGTTGTTGAATTTTTTTGTAAGCAAAAGTTGAAAGGAAATTCTTTTATTATATATTTGGAGACCTACTTTTTTCAGTCATACAAGACTTATTCTTCTTTGTTAATACAAATCATCTACCATATAGTTTTTTCTCAAGCAGTTTAACTTGTGAAAACCATAGCATACTAGTACACTTTGACTTGGTTTAAAACTTGATTGAGCAAACATATTTACAAGTAGTAACTAATAAGAGCATTGAATTATTATTCTGAGAGACACCACAATAAGATCATAGGAGGATGGTTGTTAAGATTAAATAATCTTTTGGTTATGATCCATTGGATTTAATACAAATAATTGTAACCTCTCCATTGAATTAACAAAATTGCAAGAGCTAATCTTTCATGCAACCAAACCTTTACAGGCATTGTTCTAGAAAAATATTTCAACCCAATACCATTCCGCTCCTAGAAAGGTTTTTAGAGTTTCTTCCACATTCATCTCTGCGAAAGCAAATTATAAATATTATCTTTAAGGTGAATTTGGGACAAGAGCCTCTGGTAGAAAAGGGGCATAAGAGGTTAACTTGCCGGGATGATGAACAGGTCTACTCACAGTGGGTACCAGCCTGTGGTATGACCAAGAAAACCCATCAAGGTACTGAACATGCATGTTGGAAATGGGGCATACTGCCTGAGGAAGATATTTCTTTGATATTATAGTTACCCCATTGGATTCCTGAATAGGATCGTTAGAAATGGGTTCTAAATTTAGTATCTATTTTGATGTTTTATCCATACTTGCTTGTATGAACGAGGTACTCCTATAAGAATTAAAGATATGTCAGTTTAAAATTAAAATTAATGACTCTTATTTAATAGCCATGGGATAATATTCTTAATATGATTTAAGTCTCAACTCCCTGATCCTTACTATATAGGAGGATTACACCTCTAGAGTGTACTTATGTTTAATGATTTAATGGACTTAACTGTGAACCTTATCTTTATCACTTGAACATTCTTGTGTAGAGATGGATCAATTTGACTAGTGTTTTATGGGTCTCATTTAGTGGAACTCCTGTTTAAATAAGACATACCATTTTATGGTGAATTTCTGTATAAATAAAGAAAAGTAAATATGTAGTTGTAAGTCATAATTGTAGGATGAGATTGATAAATGTTAGGTTTCTTTTAAATCTATTTCATTATGATACTGGTCTAAAATCTGGTGATCAATTAACTTTGTGTTTACGACCAATGGCATAAGTACAAGTTGGATCTCATTATGAAAAGGAAATTTTGAGTAAAAGAGAAGAATATTTTTAAATTTGGAAGTACAAACAAAGATTCTTTACAGCACATTCTTATCCTTAGCATATTACTTATAGCAATAGCAACAATCTTCTGGAATATGGGGATATTTCTGCATATTAACAATAGAAATATTATATGGAGTACTTAAAGAAGTGTTGGACAAGGTGTTGGGTTGAGTACTGGTAAATCTAGGGATTACATAGGTAAATTTTCCAAGGTAACTTTAGTCAATTAATGACTGCTGAAATCTAAATCATGCCTTTAGTCATTTAACCTTAGGAAAATCATGCCCTTTTCATCATGGTTGCATTGACATAGCTGGTTGGGTTCATTTTCATTAAAGTGAATAATTACATGATGCCGAAACTATAGTGTGTCGGACTGCACAATATACCATCGGCAATAATTCCAATTGGCGAAACATAACAGAACGAAATCAATGGTGGGGATTTTGCCTTTAGCTCCACACCACGATTAATTACAATATATACATCATGTACCTTTTAATGCAAACAGGGTCAAAACCGGGGTGTTACATTCCCCTCCCCCTTGGAATAACACCATCCTCGGTGTTCCAATACTTAGGAATACATATACAATTTACACATCCAAAATTTCAAAATTTTGCATATCTGACCTATGTTCAATTATTTACTTTGAACTTTCAGGACCAAGCCCCTTGGCTTCCTCAAGCTTCTCCTGCTGGTTCTCAGCTTTCGGCTCATCCCCAAGTCTAGGAACCTTTTGGCTGCTACCCTCTTGATGTTCCCTTGTTGGGTAGTTCCGGCAGTAATGATGTCCTCCACATTTCCAACATTTCATTGGCTGCTTCATATTTACCTGCTCAATTTCCTTTGAGTCTTCATTCCTAGAACATTTCTTAATGGACCGATTGGATAGATGCCCCATCATTGATCCACTTTCCTTTTCCTCACGGATTGCTCCCAGAAGGCCTTTTACCTCTTTTTGTAAACAAATAGAGTCTTGCAAAATATGGTGGTTCATCTCATTCTTCCTTTTCTGTAGCTTGAGCATCTCTCTAAGATTTTCTTGGGTCTTGGCAATTGTCTGAAGGAGACTTTCGGCCAAGTCCAATAGCTTTTGGTCTGCTGCCATGATCAATGTGCACGACTAGATTTCACTTTTCTCACCTGTGAAATGCATCATTGTAATTCTGTGAGGCCAAGCATAATATAAGCATTAAAACCAGTCAAACAATTTCTCGATTGACATGTGTGGTCCAAGTCTTATTCATAAGACTTTCATACTTTTCAGGCTTTCCCAACAGTCACATGAGCTTATTCATGTCCATTCTTGGGTAGGGAATTAATTACCCAAACATTCATAATTTATTTTAATCAAATAAACACATTCTATTTTCATCCATACATGCATTCAAAAATATTTTGTTTTCATAAATGCATAAGTATATATAGATATATATAATCAAGAAAAAAAAGGAAAGAGAGAGTAGCAAGAGTTTTTCCCCTCTTTGTCTTTTTCCATTCTTGAACCCACACCACCACTATGGTTTTCATGCTCTTAGCCTCTTTCACTTCCCCATGAATGCTGGACCAACCCTTCTTGACCATGACACTTAGTGTCTTTGGTCTATTCAAGACCTCTCAACCATGGAGTCTCTCCACATGGCTTATCTACAACTCTTGGCTGCTAGGGCCTTCACAGTCCCACTAGCACCCTTTTTCATTACTGCTCATTTTGAGCTCTTTAGGATAGTCCCATGTCCACATGCACCCCTAGGATGCACTCATAGTCCTCGATCCCAGCCATACCTATATTCAAACATTGAATAGATTCACTTGTTTAGTTTATTCTCATCGGTTTGTCTCCAAACAAGAGTTAGAATATTATAACCAAACCATATACACATGTATATTCATAGGCAAGAAGTTGCAAGATAATCCAATACTTATCTGTATTGTGTGTTTCCTCTATGTTCCATAGGGTCCTGCTTTGCTTTGCAAGCCTTGGAATTGTCTATGGACTTGGATGTTAGGTCAGCACGCAAGTTGCTCCTCAACATCAAATAATTAATGTCCAGGCAGTACACCTTCACACTGACTGGGAAGGAACTTTTAATGTCCATCCAATACACCTTTACACCGACTGGGAAGGAACTTTTAATGTCCAGCTAGTACACCTTCATGCCAACTGGGAAGGAAATTTTAATGTCCAACTAGTACATCTTCATGCCGACTGGGAAGGACTTTAACATGACCATTTCTAGGTCAAGGATCTACTATGGATCCCTAGGCATATAACATCCCTATTTCAGCAACACCTTCACAACACCTCATCAAATCCCCACAATCTCCACAACATCCCTTTATGCACATCAACCCTTACACCGCAACCCCTCACAACAACCGTTTACCTTTTCTCTTTAGTGTGCAACACCAAATTGCATCTATTTAGCCTGACAACACAAGCAATATAAGCAAACTCATTAGTGTTATTGTTCTAAAACTATAATCATATTTCATATTCTTATCCAGGGTCACAGAAAACTTATCCATTTGCCGATGCGGTATTCCTTCGTAAATGAGGAATGGGGGCTCCCTTCTTTGAGTTGATAGACCCTCGGTTTGCCATCCCAACTCATTTTTACATTCCATATCACACATATGTCTTAACGACATAATCTATACCATCTCACTCATGTTTCTTACGAAACATGTAGTGCATATGGGACATTTCCAAAATGTCCAATGGAGTTTCACCCGAAACCCATTTCTGAGATAGGGGAAACCTCCCCATGAATTTTGGCTCCTACAAGCCATCACACATGGTATTCCTGCAATGTGTACCCCTGGCACCTTCATCAAGTATCCAAAAATTCAATCATTATCTACTAATACAATCCAAATTTAATTGTTCCATAACCAAGCAATGGCATTAGTAGTTAAATTCAATATGAATTTGCAACTATGTCTACTACAGAAATTGATTTACTTAGCAATGAGGTGATCCTCATTTGTTGGTATCTTGTAAGTGGCACCACTATGGCAATTATAATTTTATGCTTACTAGCATAACATGAACATCCACCTACAACACGTCCTCCTGACACAATTCTGTGCAAACCAATAGTGATTAGTAGTTGTCAGCAATTTCTCAAATCTGAAATTTACAAGTTCAAATTGACAACCTATTCTGCATACAAACTATTTTCACAACCATGAGACTCTTCTCATGAGGTTTGGCTCTTTCACATGGTATATTTCGGCCTTCGTCGTGGTCTTACCCACATTTCCATGCCCAAACAATCTACCTAAAATATGAACTTCAATCCGCCAAATATTTTGTAAGTCTCCATGGATATAACATTTCATTGTTGCAACAATCACTGAAGCATTTTTAGAATTATAGAATTCAAACACTTCCATCTATTAATCGCATCAATATTACCAAAACTCATTTACTTCACGTGAATAATTATCATACTAAAATTGCAAGGTATAGTCACATCAAATGAAGTGTTTAGATACTCCTTACCTCAGAGGTGTATCATTTGTACCACCTTGCCCTTCCATAGAGAATTCCGATAGCCAATCGATCATGACTACCCTCTTCATGCACTTACTATTCTGCATTCATAACAGATCTTAAAAGGATTCTAGAATTATCATCAATTCATCATTTTGGCCATTGGTTAGTCATAATAACACATGCAATGCATCACAACATTTGCACTCACACTTATGTATGCATATTTACAACATTTACTCAAACTTTTCATATGCATCCATTCAATGCATAACCACTCAATGCTACCTTGTATTGATTCAGGAATACTATGCATTCAATCATACTATGGCCTAACCATGACTACCTCATATAGGATGCCCTACCATAGTCAAGACCACCAGTACTCACTTTATTTGGGTTACTAAACTCATAACAACATATACAAGCATGATACATTTCTATATGAATGTAGGGTAAACTTCTAAACATCCACAGGGTGTGAGACGTCTTGTCTTCAACACTCCATGCTCCACCACACTATGGCAGTATACATTTCAATATAAATGCATACTATTCTACGATTAGTGGATGTAGTTCAATGGAATCTTACCCAATATTATTTCAACACCTATGCAGTTATCATATTCAAACCATTACCTGCATGGCTCCCATGTACAACCTTGATGTTACCGGTTTAGTTGGTCTCTTGCAGGAGATCACAGAATCCACTCAGCAACTTTTGATCCTGGATTTGAGGCTTTATCCCTTTCCCCATAAGGTTTCTGGTCATCTTCATCAACATCAGCAACATATTCAGCCATGCTCATGTTGTCATTGGTTTTTCCACCAACACCAACACCAATACAATATTTACCATTAGTGGTTCATTGTAAATGTATAATTCCCACTACTCTTACCAATATGTAATATCCTATGCATGAAAGGCAATCCTCATATATTTTATGTAAAAAACTTATAAAATATAAATATAGTTAGCAAGACAGGGGTTAAGGAAATTTCCTTTTTCAAGTCCCTCATCTTTGCATGGAATTCCTCTTCCACATAACAGCTGGTTCGACTTCATGGTCTTTGCTATTTCTCGGCATGCAATTCTTGGATTTGTCCATATTGACTGCAACATTTTGTTTTCAATAACCACTAGTACTTCTTCTGCTCCTCATTCAAAATATAGTGATTCTCCCTTGTTCCCTGCTAGATAATATTTCTAATACCTATCCACATGCTCCATTCTGACCTCGGGTGTGAAAATCACACCACTTCTGAAATGATGATTTTCACCAAATTTATGCACTTTTACATATAACTGTATTCTGGTCTGGAATGCCAACTTCAAGAACCTATAATTTTTATTCCTTTTCAACCCTGAAAATCCAATGGAAATTGCTGAAAATCTCACTGAAAAATCCGTTGAAATCCACTGAGAGATCCCTCTTGAAAAATCAAAATTTTCCTTTGTTAAATCGGGTCTCTTCCCAACTAAACTTTTGATGTATCGGGTCGCTAGTTGACTAAGCTTTAGGCACTTCGGTGGTCCAATCAACTAAATTTTTCCAACGCTCATTGGCGGTCCCATCAGCTAATTTTCTCTGATGTGTTGGCTGACCGATCCTCTAACTTTCTCTGATGTGTTGGCAGATCGATCATCTAAATATTTCCAATGTTTTCTGTACATAGAAAAATTTTCAGAAAACATTTTTTGGAAAAAATTTCCTTTTATCTTCTGCCGCCACATCGGCTCCTTGATCAACTAAAATCTTCCAACGTATCGGCTTCCTTTAGGAGATCTTCGCCGACACTTCAGCTCCTCTTTAGCGATCAAGTTCCAATGATTCCATACATAGAAAATTTTCAGTGAAACTTTCTTTTCGGCTCCCCTTCGCATTTTCTCCTCCGCATCGGTGCTCTCATCCTCTAACTTTTTCCGCCATTGCGATTCCTACCTTCTCTTCCGGCCGCTTTTTCAGCTCCGAATTCTTCTCTTTTCTGCCGACGTATCGGCACCTTCATCGTCTACCTTCCACCGTTGTTGCAGTGCCTTCAAGCTTTCCCAGCCGCTACCGCAACTCCAACTTCAACTTCCTTTCCCCATTGCTCCATCAACTCTCCCTTCTTCTATCCATCGTCGTCGTTGATAGTCTATATCATATGAGCTTTCGACTAACTGAGCCGACGTTTTGACGATCTTCAGCTGAAGACTTCTGATGACCCCAACACTTCAAAAAAATTTCAAAGATTTTCTTTTTGTCTTCCTCTTCCTTCGTCCGCTGCCACTGCATCGGAAGACTTCTCGTGAAGCATCCCACCATTGTGGCTCCATCTCTAAGTTCTGTCTGCTATGCATCGCACAGACTTCCACCTAGCTCCTGCTGAATCGGATGAGCTTCAGACTAAATTTTTTGATGTATCAGAGGTGCTTCAGCCTAAGCTCTTTGATGATATTCGAACTTAGAAATTTTTTGGAATTTTCTCCTGTCATTCACAGATTTCTTCTGACTTCTTCTGGGTAGAGGGAAACCTGCCTCTACTAGCTGATTCTTCATGGCCCATTTAGGCCCAAGCTGCAACATGAGCTCTCATACAACTCTATAACGTGCCTGACCCTCCAACCAACGAAGATGACGATGCCATACACTAACCATCCGAACAACTAGCCCCATGAACATGTACATACATATAACTAAAATAAAATGCTTGGACGTAAAAACATGCATAAATGCACAATTGTTTAACATATAGCGGAAGCAAAATCATAAATTCCAGCAATCAACATGTTCATCATAATTCATTAAACATCAAATATGAGTGCAGAAGTGAAATAGACAAGAATACTTATCTTATAAAAAGATCGTCCCGCAACTAGCTACGTCACTACAACATTCCACCCAACCATAGGCCAGCGTGCTCCTTAATCTCTCAGTAATTCTACCACCCCCGAGCTGGGCATGATTTCCCCAACGACTAAGGAAGAAGTAGGCTTACACATAGCCAAGGATACACAAATCAGCCAAGCCGACACAGTTGGGTTTATCAGGTCGTCAAGCAGCCAGGAAAAGATGAATGCTAAGCCAGTGAGCTCATTGAAGAGCTAAGGACTCCTACACCAGAACTAGCTTGACTTCTAGGACACCCACACACACCCAACACCAAGAAATCAGTCCCTTCTTTGCTACACAGTCCCTCAGGTCCTGTCCCCCCCTTTCCAGTGCTACTCCGGGGTTGTGGAGAAGAAAGCCAGCCCTCTAGCTCTATATGTGTGGCTCCCAAACACACCAGGTTCATCAATCATACCAAGCCTTCACCCCACTCCAACACCGTCCAAAGACCAACCACTGCATACATGCAGCAAAACAAGCAACTCACAACTTAGGTAGGGAAATCCGATCCCTGAGTCGTTCTTGGCCCTATTGTGGCCAAAACGACTCACTAAGATTCCACAACGGCCCAAAACGTAACTGAACATCACAGCCAACAAAACATGGGGAAAACAATTGCCTTGGTCTCACAATGAAGCAACGGGAAAATTACACAATTTGAAAATGGGAGAGAAATCAGACTCTCAACATGGACAGGAGGAAAACATATTTAGGCCGCAAATCGGTAAGGAAAACATACACAGGCCACAATCGGTAAGGAAAACATACACAGGCCACAATTTGGTAAGGAAAACATACACCCCAGCAAATATTGTGAATGGCTCATTCATAGGAAAATTGTGGGTGACAAAGAAAATGGTTTCTCCAGCTCTTTGCATGAGTAAAGTGATGAAGAATCCTATGCGTGAGAAGGTGAGAGAACCCTCGTCTACGTGAGGATGAGCAAGACCAAATGGAAGAATGGAGAATGGAATCATGGTCTGTCCCCTGCTCTCTACGTGAGGGAATGAGCGTGCTGGTGGAGTGTGCATGTGGGAAAGGACTGACAATCCTACCACCCACTACTCCCCAGCAATAACTGCCCACTAACAATAGCAATTTTAAATGTGGTAGTTGGTTGATGAGACAAGGAAAGGTGAGTGATTCAAAAGGGTGGGTGACAACTAAATGGGTTCAACAGCTGACACCTGGGTTTTCCCATTAGCCCAAGGTAATAGTTCCCTCCCCTTATCCTTAGGAAAATGATGCCCTTTTCATCATGGTTTCATTGACATAGCTGGTTGGGTTCATTTTAATTAAAGTGCATATTTACATGATGTTGAAACTATAATTTGTAGGACAACACGATATACCATCGACAACGATTCCAATAGCTGAAACATAACACAACCAAATCGATGGTGGGGCTTTTTCCTTTAGCTCAACACCACGATTAATTACAATATATACATCATGTACCTTTTAATGCAAATGGGGTCAAAACCGGGGTGTTACACCAGATCACCTCCTTCAGCCAAGGAATTGTCAGATCCATTCAATCCCAAGTCAATGAGATTGATTTCAGTCAAATCGGATTAAATCCCAATGATTTAGGATTTGGGGTTTTTTCCATTATTTAATTAATTTAAATCAATTCAATAATCAATATTTGATTTTTAGGGATTTTTGACCCGAGTGATGGAAAAATCACTCAAAACTTAGAAAAAGTGGGTCTATGGGTTTACATGGTGCTCTTAGCTTGAAAATGAGCACCCCCATGACTGAAACTGATTATTGAGCCCACTTTTATTAGAAAACATTTTTTTCAATTAGACTATTAAAAAATAGCCTAGGTTTTGTGGAAAAATTAAAATTTAGAAAAATTAAAAACCTAGGGGGACTTAGCCATGTTCATATGATTCAACCATGAAGCCTAGCATGTTTATACATTGACACACAGACTCTAATAACCTCAATAGGCCTAAATGCCAAGCTGACCACCCCAACTTTGGAGGTATTGCGTGAAAAACTCAGAAATTATCAGTCGTTTATTCAACAACCAATAATAACTAAGGGAAAAAACACCCTAGGCTGATCGGATTGACAAATAAAGTCTAAGAGACCGAGTCTTTTATAGACACTATCATGCTAGAACATTTTATTACAAATCCCCTATGGGGTATGAACATGTGATATAGTACAACAAGCACTTCCCAGAAGCACTTCCGAAGGTCTTCTGAAGTCCAAACAAATCATCTTTGTCCGGTTCACCAGGCTCATTTCATAAAAAACCACTAAGTACAACTTAGGTGGTAACATTTGGCTCGAACTGCGGGATGTGTGCTCGATCTGGTCATAGGGCAAGGAGAGGATACGAGAATACCAAAATCTATGGTTTATACACCCTAAAAACATCTCAACTTGACAAGAAAACCTCAGTAGCACAAGCTTTATATAAAATCCAAATGAACCATTAAGCTGATTTATTTAAACAAAATAAATGTAACTAACTAATGAAATAAAAGTTCTATTATAGCCAAGTACAAAACATAAATGCAGAAAGTAAATGCTCTCTTTGAAGGAGCTTATTTTCCTACTCTAAGCATGATATGAGAAGGTTAGGTGTAATAAAAAATCCAATGTAACCACCTAAGAATTTTATTAACATAAAAAAAAATTTCCATGTCTTTGGTTACCAGCCAAAGTAAGGATACTTTATTCAGAAAATGCAAACCTGCGTGATGATCTGGAAGGGGCGAGATGGATGGGAAATCATAGGCATGAATAATGTAGTCAAACTTCCTCCCAAACTGGTAAGTGCTTGCATAGGCTGCTTCTATCCATGACTAGATAGGGTTGATGTACAAATCAGAATGATGAGGCAGATTGACTACACCATCGCACTGATCATCAAGGCTTACTGGATGATAACTCACTATATAAGCCCCAAGAGGATCCAAATCATAAGGAAACTCTATATGTGAAGATGATAGTTGAGACTGATATTCTACTAACTACATCACATCTATCTTTTCACAACGCTTCTTCTCAATGTCTTCCCTCTATGAAATTATAGTAGATTTGAATTCCACAAATTTCTAAATAGACACTCCCCTAACTGGATATAGCATAGATGGCATTCTCAATAATATATTGACAAAAATTCCAATAGTCATCACCGCCATCTATCTTAGATGTGATGGATTCCCCATTGCTGATATCAAGTTCTCTTTGTCCTCATTACTGATTCTGATATATGGCTCAGACTGATAATATGGATAAATTGCATACTCCTTTTCCATATCAAAATTTCCCAAGGCCACAAGGTCCATGCTCTCTCCTTTAGAGGTGCCATAGACAGGAGAATCAACAAACCATCAAAAGTTTTGGTTCATTATCAACATATTTGTCAGAAATAAGGGAGTCTTCATCACTTGTATCATGCTCAAGGTTATACTTGTTCTCATCTTCATACTCATATTCTTCAGAAAAAAAGGTCACAAGGTAGTAAACCTTCCATACTATCATCATTATATGGAGAACACGTAGGAGTCCCATCATGCACATTAAGGTTTTCATCATAAGTTTTACTATAAGATTCTGCAATGGTTTCATTCTTAGGTTTGTACTGTTTATCTAGTGACAAAGGGTAGGCCTAGACTACCATGTATACATGATCAGGCTCACTTGAAGTTATTTCCTGACTACTGACCTCAGTAAGTCCATGTTCCATGACTTGATTTGCAATAGAACAAGTGCTTTCTTGGTGGAATTGTTCACAATATTTACACCATTGATGTACTTCTTCTACCATGTTAGCTGAGTCTAACTGGTTTGAACTCCTAGGCTCTTGCTGAGGAGATTTCTTCTGATACACATAATTTTGCTTGGGCTGAAAGTTCCTAGGTGCATTGTTCCTTTCCATTGTGATCAATATATTCTGCATGTCATTCAATTGTGCAGTATGATTGGCCATCTATTGGTTTTGACTAGTAACCAATTTTTTTGTCATGTCCTCCACCTTTTCCACGGGATATTTAGAAGTTCCCTTTTCTTCTGATTCAATAGATTTATCCTTGGTCTCTTTGTTGCAGGAAATGTTTCCCCTAGTGTAACCTAGAATGTTGGACTTGCCTGAAGATTGCATATTCGTTTCTATTTTCTCGGCCAATTCCTAGGAAGTTTTCAGATCGGATGGCTCTTTATCTCTCAACTGGTACCTTAAGTCATCGATGAAAGCTTCAATGTAGGATATGAGGATAGAGGCATTTTTTGGCTTGATGTCTCTAGGAAGGTTCATAACCACACGCCTGAATTTAGTGTTAAATTCATCCATGGTTTCATTCTCCATCTTCTTTATGCTATAAAGGGAAGCAAGTAGATGTCTTGGTTCCTTCTTTTCTCCCCATTTCTTCCTAAAACCATCTTGGAATTCACTAAGAGTTTTATATGAATCATCATCTAGGTCAAGGTACCATTGTTCAACATCATCTTCTAAGGATAGAGAAAATAGCTTCATTTTGACATCGTCATGGTCATGGGTAGCATCATTTCAATAACTGATCAAGTGATTTTCAAACTTTCGAAGGTGAGACTTAGCAGTGATGGCATTATTGCCCTGAAATATGGGGAGCTTATTGATAGCATCTTTTGGAATGGCATGGGGAGCACCTGCTATCTGAGAAAAGTCAAGGGGTTTGAAGAATTCCGTCATTTCTTGAGCTTGGTGAACATGACTCTCTACAAATATGTGATGGATATCTAAGAGGGATTGGTCTCCTAAATCTTCAAGTTTTCTACGAGAAGTATTCCTATTCAAACTTTCTCTAATAAACCTTTCGGGATCAGGGAGAGGCTTGAATAATTACTGGCTATTTCTTTGGGTAGAAATTGTTGGAGGGATGTTAGACAGTGGAGTCACTAGATGGATCGAGTTTTAATTTTTATGTTTTTTAAACACAAGATCAATCAATTTTTTTTTATCTTTTTAGTTGTTTAGAAAAAAATGAAGCTAAGTCGTACTCAGGAATAAAAATATTTATCCCCGACAATGACGCCAAAAAGTGTTTCCACCTTTCACACACCTGGGGGGGGACATGGTAGAAATATTCAAGCCACTCGGTGTGTCCTCAGAGGTAAGTCTCGAATTAAGGCTGTCACCTTGTTCTTGACTCCTCCATTTAGGCTCAACTCCTAACGAATCCAAGGGGGGTAGACCCTATTAAGTTACTAAGGAAAAATTATTTAGTATTATGATGTTAAACTAAATGAGTTACTTAGGAGTTTGAGATTTAACCATAAACAACCATATATGACAAGATACAAAAATGAGCACACAAAAGCACAATGCTGAGACACAATATATATATAGAAAGAAAATAGACAATGCCTTAGAATGGAGTCATAAAATAATCAATGTACTTGCATGTGGTTGGATTGAATGTTTTGTTATTGCCTCTTGGTACGTTTTAAGTTAATATGAATTATGAATAAATTAAATTAGGCGAGGGGGGACTCCAAATATACCCGAGGGTACTTGGAGTATGACCAAAATTAACCTTCATGGCTACCCGCAAGGAATATGTGGGCTTAATGAAGCCTCTGAGACTGTTGTTAACAATACACCTAAAGGTGTAATAGAGATCCGTGCCTCAAGGTCACTCTTCAAGAGTTCCTGCTTCTTTTGGGTATTTTCCCACTGTTTAAGGTTTGATCGACGCGTTGGATTTTAGCCTGATGGTGGTAGATTAGGGAAGGTGAAGACTAATTAAACTAGTCACTCACATTGATTTTGATGCAGCTTGACTGATCACACAAATTGCATCCAAGTACAGAGCATACACACCAGAGTCTTGTCAATTTTAGTGAGTTTTAAAAGGTGTGCTTTCTTAGAAAGAAAAACCCTCCAGGAAAATATTTCGGTCCAAGTTGACCTCAATCGAGGAATCAAGGAGGGTGTTGATTTTAGAAAAATTAATTACAGAAATTAAATATAAGAAGCAAACAGAAACAAATCACAATTTTTCTAATTATTCCTACCACACATCTCTTTCCCCTTGTGGGTCAATCGGGAAGTCGTCGAGTAAGTAATTCAATTTAATTTGATAATGTAATATGGAATATATGATAAAAGTAATAAAATCATGTTATTATACATGAATGAAACTAATCTAAAGTGAAAAGAAGTAAGACAATGCAAAAAATGACAAAAAGGTGTGAATCCCCCCAGGGGGGATGGGAATGGGCTCGAAAGAGCCTATTCAAAGAAAATTTTTATTATTTTCTGTTACAATATCAGTAAAATTATCATAATCCTATTTTTTCTTATATAGGATGAAACCAAGGCTTTACAAATTTCCCAAAATTTAAAATTATGGTCAATAGGGAGATCCCCGGGGGGATTCAGATGATCCAAAGCCACTTTCGAACCACAACTTCTCCTTTTTATTTTATGCCTGCTAAAATAGAGTGATATTATTAGAATGAAATATATCCAAAATCACTTTGAAAGTACCTTTGGGTCATCCTACTTTAAAGCAAACAAAACTAAGTAAAAACTAGCTAAAACGATGAAAAAGGAACCAAGGAAAGCAAGTTTTGCTTGGGATATTGGCTTGTTGTTTGTACAGAAAATTTTAAATATGCACTGATTTCTGGATTTAATCTTTTTAAAACAGAAAAAAAAATCTAGAGCATGCAACCTACGGATTCTATTTAAATTGCCATGCAAAACAGACGATTTCCCTAAACTAGATCTAGAATGCTTTATGAAACCCTTCAGGAATGAGATATAGATTATGAACCTTGAAATAATATATCTATATAAGTTTTAATTTGAAATTATAGATCTGAATAATGACAAATCTTGTAAACAAAATAACTAGGTAAAATTTGATTTTTTGGAAGAGGAAGAGTGAGAAAGAGTGCTGGAAGCCTTGAAGATCAACCGTGGATCTTTCCGGTGGAATGTCGAGGGACTATTTATTTGATAAAATTTTGGGGAAAGTGAGGAAGAAAACTATATCATCACCCTCTCCAAGCTAGGAACCTGCAAATTGATCCAAAGACTTGCCAAAATGCTTGTGAGATCTGGTTAATACATATACAGAGATTTCAGAATAGCATGCATATAAACTTATAAAACATGTTGAATCTAGATCTCTAAACACGCATAAAAAGGAAATATATGGCCAATAAACTTATTAACAAACTTTCTTCCTATCAAGATCATAATAAACTTATTATCAATCTCTAGCAATGGATCTACAAACAATCAGCAAATTATGAACATAGATACAGGTTACCTCAGTAAAACATGGCTATGCTCATCCACACATACAATAACATGGCACCATCTTGCCTCCAAAGATTCTCTTTATTTCAAATGAACAATAACAATAGTACAATAGCAACAGCACCTCAATCCTAGTTCTAACTCTTGGAAGAGGTAATCTGTGCTTTATTTATAGCAAAAACATGAGATATAGCCCAGGGGGTGCAAATCCCAAGGAGAGAGAGACTGCAACTACATGTGGAGTGAATATGAGCTTGATCTAAGTATATCTGAGTTTGATCTGAGTCTCATTGAGTGCAACTATCAAACGGATAGCTTATCTGACTAACACCTCAACCTGTTGATTGAAGCATCCACCAAAACTCATCCAGATGAGCCCACACATGTGGAGGAAACAGGGAGCGCACAATTCCCAAGATT
This sequence comes from Pseudotsuga menziesii, assembly GCA_001517045.1. Taxonomy (NCBI): domain Eukaryota; kingdom Viridiplantae; phylum Streptophyta; class Pinopsida; order Pinales; family Pinaceae; genus Pseudotsuga; species Pseudotsuga menziesii. The sequence continues at coordinate 18,218 of LPNX010504394.1, read as the reverse complement.
GCATGCATTAATGCACTCTTAGATCAACCCATATCACCTCCTTCAGCCAAGGAATTGTCAGATCCAATCAATCCCAAGCCAATGAGACTGATTTCAGTCAAATCGGAGCGAATCCCAATGATTTAGGATTTGGGGTTTTCTCCATTATTTAATTAATTTATTAATTAAATAATCAATATTTGATTTTTAAGGATTTTTGACCCGAGTGATGGACAAATCACTCAAAACTTAGAAAAAGTGGGTGTATGGGTTGACATGGTGCTCTTAGCTTGAAGATGAGCACCCCCATGACTGAAACTGATTATTGAGCCCGCTTTTATTACAAAACCAATTATTCCAATTAGACTATTAAATTATAGCCTAAGTTTTGTGGAAAAAATAAATTTTAAAAAACTTAAAAAATTTTAAAAATTAAAAACCTGGGGGGACTTATACATGTTCATATGACTCGACCATGATGCATAGCATGTTTATACATTGACACATAGTCTCTAATAACCTCAATAGGCCTAAATGCCAAGCCGACCACCCCAACTTTGGAGGTATTGAGTGAAAAACTCAGAAATTATCAATCGTTTATTCAACAACCAATAATAACCAAGGAAAAAAACACCCTAGGCTGATCAGATTGAAAAATAAATTCTAAGAGACTGAGTCTTTTACAGACACTATCATGCTAGAACATTTTATTACAACTCCCCTATCGGGTACGAACATGTGATATAGTACAACAAGCACTTCCGAAGGTCTTCTGAAGTCTGAACAAATCATATTTGTCCGGTTCACGAGGATCACTTGATAAAAAACCACTTAAGTACAACTTAGGTGGTAACAAGGTAAAGACCAACATAGCGTTATTCATCGCAAAATTTCAAGAATGTCAGCTAGTCAAAGATGAGCACCAACATCCTTCGGGGTTACTACAACCATTACCCATTCTAGAATGGAAGTGGGAGGTCATTAGAATGGATTTTATTATGGGTATACAAAAGAGAAAGAAGTAGAATGATTCCATATGGTTGACAAGTTATCTAGATCGACACAGTTTATCCTAGTTAAGTCAACTTACAAGGTAGTTCACATTGCCGACCTTCCTTAAATGGAATATTCATATTGCATGAGATTCCCAAGGAAATCATATCGGATCGAAACACAAAGTTTACATGTAACATTTGGAGATATTTATTGCCCGGTTTAGAGACACAGTTAAACTTTATTACTGCTTACCACCCATAGACAGATGAGCAGAAAGAAAGGGTAAACCATATTTTGGAATACATTCTTAGAATGTATGCCATGAACAATCCCACAAAGTGGGAGGATTATCTACACCTCACAAATTTTCATATAACAACAAAGACTAGACTTTTTCCAAGATGAGTCCCTTCAAGGTACTTTATAGCCAGAAGTGTAGAACACCGGTTACTTGGGATATCCCAATGGACCGACTCATGTTAGGGCCAGACTTACTAAAGGAATTAGAACAGTTAGTCACCAACGTACATAATAACCTCAAGGAAGTGCAAGGCCGACAAAAAGGTTATGCAGAGAAGAAAATAAAAGATAAAGATTATCAGATTGGTGAGCATGTTTACTTAAAAGTAAAAGCGAATAGAAGCTCATTGAGCTTGGGAAGATGACAAAAGTTGGCACCAAGATTTTGGGGACCCTTTGAGATACTGGCCTAGAGAGGGCCAGTGGCATATAAATTAACTTTACCTACTCATATAAATGTTCATAATGTTTTCCATGCATATTTATTGAATAAATATGTATATGATACTAAACATGTTATTGATTGGTCCTTTCTAAAGGTGGAACGCGAAGGAGATTTTGTACCAGAACGCCTTTATATTCTGTAAAAAAGAGAAGTGCATCTCAAGAAGCGAACCATAGTCCAGCTGAAACTACAATGGAAGCACTTTAGAGCCGATGAGGCTACTTGGGATAATGAAGCCACCATGAGAGAGGCTTACCCCACCTTATTTCATGTCTTCATTCCTAGTCCCTAGAAAACTGAGAGGGTGTTGTTCTAAGTGAGGAGGGATGTAATATCATGAATTTTGACCTTAACTATAATGGGTATGAGTCCCGTTGCAGATGCGTTACTTTGATGTTTATGTTTGTATATTGGGTGCATGCTGTACTGCACATGAGTGAGGTTGATTTGTTAGATATATTGGGTGTAAGCAAATGCATATGTTTTATTATATTGTATATGATTGTATATGTTGGGTGTAGACCCTGATGGACAAGGAATATTGTCGTGGTACAGAGTACTGGATTTATTATTATGTGATTATACCTATACATATACTGAGATGATTATTGTGATGAATTATGCAGACAACTGAATGCATGATTGAGTTCTATAATGTGTTGGGTGTAAACTGTGAAGCACATAAATGATAAGATTTTGTGTTGAGCATAAGCTCTGGAACACATGATTTATGATATTTTGTGTTGAGCATAAGCTCTAGAGCACATGAGTTCTGATATTTTTTGTTGAGCGTAAGATCTGGAGCACATGAGTTATGAGATTGTGTATTGAGCATAAGCTTTGAAGCACATGAATTATAAGAATTGGAAGTGTTGGGAATAAGCCCTCGAGCATTCCAAATTGATGTTAAGCATAAGCTCAAGAGCATTAGATCCTTGGCCATTGTATCCCTAGGTGTATTATACAAGTATATCCTAGCATTAACAGTTGAGCGAAAGGCGCTAGAATTGCGCTAAGTTTAACTCCCAATATTTAGCATTGATATTGGGTTCTGAATAGCGTTAGGAGCTACTGAAAATTAAGTGTGTTGAGTGAGAATGACCCTGAAT
>LPNX010504394.1:2346-15303 GCA_001517045.1 Pseudotsuga menziesii | reverse complement strand
ATTTGGAACTAGTGAAAAGTTCCTAACCTAAACAAAATAATTATTAAATTCACATATACTAATTAAAGATTATTTTCAAGAAAATAATGGATTCTTGACCTAACTAAAGTGTGGAACAACTGCCATTTCCTAAAATATTTTCTATAAAGACCCAAGCCAAGGGAAGGATTAGGGATCTGATAATTATTCCTAAGTAATTTTGGAGAGCAATTCCAAAATAAAAGCAATCATATATAGAGCCTGATATTCCAAATAAGAGAAGCCTCAGCTTTAGGAGCTCAGGCGAATCCAGATTAGAACTAGGAATGGTTCTGGGTCATTGTTGGGAGGAACGTGGTAGTTCCAAAGTTATCTGGTTAACAGATCTAAGGTCAGAGATAGCTAGTCTTAATTAATTATGTGTGTTTAAGTGTGCAAGGTTCTTAGACATTAAACAAGCTAAATAAGTTGTAGGTATGAGGTTTTCTACCTTCTCAAGTTTTATTTAATCATGTTTACATATTTTACTCATAATTATTATGCTCTCCATTTAAGATCTACAATTTTACTTTCCAGATTGAATACATGCTTCACATTGTTTCATTTGTTTAAATTGAAACTCGGCCCTTAAATTCTTAGAAAGATTTTAAGGTTAAATTTCTCTTAGCATTAGATTTAACCAGTTTTTAGAAGTTGATGTCAAAAGTTTTATCTAGATATAAACTATAGTTTCTAGATAAAACTAATAACCATATCTCTATCAACTATTTACTGAAACTAAAACACTAGGTATATTTTCAGAAAGAACTTGCACAGGTCCATGACCTTATTATAAATTAAATGAGAGTTTAAACAAAATTAAACTAAGTGAACCTAATCATAAACAAACTCATTTTATTTCTTTAAACTAATCATTACTTAAACTATGTTCCACAAATTAAAAAAATATTATTAAACAAATTAGAAACATATTCATAAACATTCAATCCAAGGATCGAATCCCTTAAAACCCAACTCAAACCCTTAAATATAACATGCAGTGCTGGAATATTTCATATTTGCCAGCAAATGAAAACATCTAAATACATAAAATGCATAAAGGAATTAAAACCAAACAAATAGATTACCGTAGCTTCTTGCATGTAGGCCAAGAGCCCACACGAATTCAAAAGGAATAAATGGTTATACTATTTACAAGTAAAACTTATAAACATTATACATCTTCTAGTAATAGAATCCTGTTAAAGATTGGAAGCATTCCTTTTCTTTTCCAAAACCAAATCTGTCAAAACAAGTAGTTTAAACAATTACAGTAATAAACAAAGTTATGAATCGAGTTCCAATCTCATATGCTTCGCATTGAACGATTAAAGAATAACAAAATAATTTCCACATAAACATATTAACCAAGAAAATGTTAAAACAATTATCACAGTCAATCACTCACGCGAACCAAGGTCGAAAATCATAAACCCCAGCTTTTATATTTACAACATTAAAAAAATAAAACTACAAACATTAACAGTTAAAACCCATCCAAGCAATTGACCCACTTTTGAATCTCGTAAAGCTCAGCTAGGAGCATTAAACATAGGTAAACCAATAAAATTATACAACCCAGTATTGATTCCTGCAAACGAATTTTAAACCTTAAAAATATACATTTAAAAGCTAAATTGTAAACACATTACACAGGCTACGTTATTTAAGAAGAGCTTGGGTTAATCCATTACGACTTCCTGTGAAATAATCAAATCATCATCTCTAAACATACACACAAGAAAATATTCCATGAAAATAAACTACATTAGAAACAAAAAAACGCATTAACAAAGCTAATTCATAAAAATGACAAGTCATTCAAACGATTTGCAGCAAGGGTTAAATACCCACAACAATTTGCACAGTCAAGCAACGATAGAAAAATATTGGCATCATAGGGCCATTGCAATGCAATGGCACTAATAGCATCTTATAAACACATCCATTCAAATTTACAGAGGCATAGTAAACAAAGAAACATAGTAAAATAGATTTAAACACAAAATCCATTATAGAGCTAATGGTAGACCAAAGCGTAGAGCCAAGTCTCTACTTAACCAAAAATTTCCCATCACATTTATACATTACAGAGCCATACAAGTAATTTTTACACAGTCACATTGAAATTTCCAAATGAATTGAAAGAACCTAAAACCCAAACCAACAGTGAATAACTTAAGCGCTACAACCCACATTTTCGAGACCCACAATAGAAACCATGTATCAGCTTAGCAATTTAAACATTGGATACATGCCCTTTCTCTATGTGGGCTTACCTGAGGTTGAAATTCGACCAATTTCTCTTCCCATCCAACAGCGCACTCAAAGCTGCACCCAAAACCTACAAAACCAAGCTAAAATGACTATGAGAAGTATGTAGTGTACTGTAAAACAAAAACCAAAGCTAACAGTTAAACCATACGACACCAGGGCATACCTGCCAACATTTAATAACCAAAATTGTAATCTCAGCCATGGTATGTGCAACTCACATCTGGAGTGTGAACCTTCCCTAATGCCAAACAGAGAAACAACAAATGGAAAACACAACCCTAGCACAAGGCTTGAATCATGCATATCACATAAAGTATTGAACGCCAACCTGGATGCCATCTTTTCCCAAATGAAAACCCACAAGCCTATAGTTTGTCTTCAAACTCCTTGACATCGAAATAATCCCCATTTCCTTAGTATATTCCTTTCCCATAGTCTTAAAGCCTTCCATAGTTGTGATTTCATATGTATATGTTATAGTTTAACCCCTCTTTATTATAGTTTCAATATGTTATAATTGTTAATCCCTTAGTACCATAGTTTTAAAACATACATATAGTTTTATTCAAAATTATAAAACCCCTTCACCATAGTTTATCAACACACATTCCCCTTTAGGCTTGGAACCCTTTTCTCTTTTGGTTGTGAGCATAGAATTATCTATTCTTTTACACATCATTTAGCGCTTAGGGTTAGATAGTTGTAGATTCTAGGACCTCGTTTTCATCATGTTCAGAAGCCTAGGTTTGTAGGCAAAGGAACCTGTAGTAAGATAGGTACACATGCATTAGTTCACAATGAAGTAATCCCCATAGAATAGGAACCTTACCTCTCCGAGAGAGTCAATAGGGATAGGAATTCCACCACTCCACCCCTTGACATGCATAGGTAAGTTAGTCTCTTCCTTATAAACAAATAAAAAACTAAATAAACATAATATGAAAGCAAGACATAAACAGAATAAAGATCGATGGCATCAATAAATAAGATAGACATGTAAGTAAACTACAAGTGCATCGAAGTATAGAATAGTGACATGTAAACATCATCATCATACAAGAAACACATAAAAAGGAAAACCGCATGGCATAACTTATTCTTAGTTCTTATCGAAGTTTTTATTCCGTGGTAAAAAGATGTCATTAAGATCTTAGCAGTTTGATTAGTTTACGGAAAAAAAATTATTTATGGATTTTAGGGACATTACATACTTATTTTTGGACAGTTAGAAATCGACAAACACATGTATATTTTCTTAGGGGAGCAAGGAAATACAACTTTAACAACACTAAAGGAATACACAGCAACATCTGGATATTTATGTTTTTTTGGCAAGGAAATGCTAAGACAATGTGGGTTGGAAATAATTGATGTATTGGAATTGCAAGGCTCATCCATTTTGTAAATGTATGACAACATACATTCTGGGGATGTAATTTCATTATTATAATAAAAGTACACTTTTTTCCTCTAGAAAAAATATGTTCGTGCTCAATTTTCAGGGTCCCGAGAGTTGTTGGGATTCTTTATCTAATCCCAATGTAAAAAGAACCATTGAATTTGGTTGTGTGCTTGGAATAAAGATTCAATAATAATGTTGAACTGTTAGCTCTGTATGAAGGTATGAACCTAGAAAAGAAACTCAAAATCATTAAGATCTGGGTCTTTACTGACTCTAAGTATGATTCAAGTGGCTCGATCAAACTGGGAAGTCGAGGATATCTCCCTTAAAATAATTATGATAAAAATTAAAATCACTTTGTCACAAAACCTTAGTGTTCATTTTTTTTATGTTCTAAGGGGTCTAAACAAACAATCTGACTCCCTTGCTTACCAATTGGTTAATTTTCGGGTGGGGGTCTTATCAATGAAGAATAGTGATTCTCTCCTCCATTACATCCCATGATGGGAGAGAATCATAAGCATGATATTGAGGTTTATGGTTGAGTGAAACATGGAAAGATAGTTTGTGTGACTCCACATTGGATTAAGTAAGGCAAGTGGGACACAGATGTATACCCTTTATGGTTTGAAAGAAATGAAGATGAAATTAAGGAGAGTGAGTATGGTTCTAAGGGGAAATCACATTTGTAGCATATGGATAAGACAAAAGTAAAAATAAAAATCGATGTTCATTTGTGCTCCAACACAATTATCTCCTAGTACGATGATCCTCTCATGTGAAGTGGTTGAAGGCAATGTTTAAGTCCTTGGTGTTTCTATTTGTTGGCATCATTCACATATTGTAGTGGTGCAAAGGATTTAAACGTCCAAGGAACTTGCAAAGTTGAATACAGGCCTAACTTTGAAGTAAATTGGGACAAAAGAAATAGTATTATTTCCATGTCGAATAGTTTTATTAGCTCAAATTGTTATCCGAACCGTGGATTTTAGAGACTCTAAGAAAAAGTCAATTCCTTTAATCACAAAGTGTCTTATCTAAAAAATAAATTGCACATGACTGAGAGGAATTATGATTCTTGAATTTTCCAGTTAGAAAACTAGGTGGAAAGGAATCATCAAGATCATCGCTCTACCAACTCCATTCAGATCAAGATCATCGCTCTACCAACACCACTAAGATAAAGATCATCATTCTCAAGAGCATTATTCTACCAACACCAATGAGATACAATAGAAGAATATGTAGTAATTGTTACATAGGATTGATTAGCTTGAACACCAAATCACAAATCCGATGGACAAAGCACCTCTAGTTAAGCGTGAAACTAATCCTCCAATCTTGTATTTTGGAGAAGGGTCCTTCTCTAATTTTCCCTAGCACTTTTTATTTATTACAATTTTATGCTTGTGTTAGGATATGTTGTTATAATTTAATTTTTTATCTTTGATTAAACGTTGTTCACTCCCAACGGCTCCATGGGACAAGTTTTGAACTATGTAACGTAATGTTAGAGAACAATAATTTCAATAGAAGAACTTAAAATGTAATTTCAATTTTTGGACGTGTCACCCTTTTAATATAAACTTCTACTCTTTCTTGTAGAAAAAAAACATTGTTAACTCAATTTTAAATTTTACACAAAAGCAAAAAAATAAATAAAACCATCATAGATAAATCTTAAACCTAGATCTATCAAGCTCTCAAAGTATTCAAATTTCTTTAGGTGTGATTTTCTTATGTTAAAATTTTTAAACGTCAAGAAAAAAAGAATGAATGTAAACATCATGATGGGATATAATTTCCCCTAGTGTAAGTTAATAGTTTTTCAATATTTCTCAATAATTTGAAATCATTTAAAAATACAACTAATAGAAATTGATGATTGGACAATACACCCAACATTTGTACATTTATTAAATGCCTTATAAAGGAACATTCCATCCTCAATTTCTATCAAGGTTTTGGCAATAACTACAATTGAACATACTTTAAATCATAAACATGTTAAAGAAGCATTAAACCTCATGCCTCCATTGTCTCAATTTGTGGTAAGGAAGGAAAACATAAGGTGATTGCATCTAGTTGCATTTAGGGGAGGAAATGCAATGCTATTGAAGTATTTTAAACTCTAGCTATCCATTCCACTACATTCTATGAGAAACCCATGAGAAATATTCTAATACATTTGTGTTATAATTGCAAGAGACTCTTCACCAAACTTTCGGATATGAAGGAGTACACAAGTTGAGTTTTCCAACCCTTATTGAATTTTTCACTTTATCAATTCTCTTTCGTCGATATATTTTGGATATGAAGGAGTACACAAGTTGATTTCACTACTCCCTCCACTCGATTGACTATTTCGTTGTGTAAAATCTCTTTAGTTGATCTCTTTCATGTAGGGATAATGCTCAATATTATGATGTTGTTAGTAATGCTACTACATTTTCCTTTGGTGCCAAGTCTTGATACTATGATGTATAACATATAAATGTTGAGCCTTTTCAATGTATGTAATTCTCTTAGACTATGATGTGTAACATATAAATGTTGATCCTTTTCAATCTATGTAATTCTCTTCACCTCGACCTCCATTGCATCCTACATTAGTTAATCAATAAAAAAAATTAATACTACAAACTAATGGAAATAGAATTCAAACTTTTACAGTGACCATTTTTAAATAGAAAATGCATAGTAAGGATTGAAGGAAGAATCCTCTCTTGCTTCTGAAGCTCCCCATGAAATTTTTATTCTTAAGCTACTGCAAGGATATCAAAACTTAATATATAATTATAGCATTCCATTTATCATTTTTCCAACTTATACAAAAATATTGTGTGTGATATGAGTCCCCAATCAAGCATACTGCCAATTAAAAAAAATTGGTAATGGTATTTTTTATCATACAAGTAACAAATATTATTGGTTTACAACCATTATGCGAATTTATATTCCTCTATTATGGTAACATATAATAAGAAGGTGAGATTGAAACCAGTGTAACACCTGGTTCTTTCTCCAGTGGTAATTTGAATAATCCTCAAGTTTCTTGTCATGGTTGAGATGTGATCAAGATGAGTATCAACCAATCCCATAAGGTGTTTTTGTTTATCTCGAATTAATTCAATGAGTAGGGATGGGTTGCATTGTGTATCCAATAATTGTGTATCCACACTCTCTATCTTCATTGCAAGATCTATCATTTATTTTAATCATTATTGCTAATAATTGTGTATCCACACTCTCTGTCTGCATTGTAAGCTCTAGCATTTATTCGAAGCACTATCACTAAATTACATGATGTGTAGAAATATTTCCTAGGTTTTGGAAGAACGTGTAGCTTTGACATAAAGGTTGGCATAAATTATTTTCAAATAGTGCAAAAATTTAAAATTAAGGTTGGAATGGATTATTTTCTAAAATGAGCTGCGTTCAACCAAAAATCATGATATGAAGATGAAGATATCGACACATATACACACCATTTAGATATATACATACATCCCAACACTTTCCAACATCTTTCCCTCCACCAACTAAAGTTTGTAAGTCCCTAATTCAAAGCACCATGGAGTTAATAAGTGGATGCAAATAAAAGTGGATGATTGACATTGATTGGCATGCTTGTACTTGGAAGTCAACGAGAATGCAACCTTTGGGTAAAATGATGTACCACTATTAAAAAAAAGAAATGTATCCACCATATACATATAAAGATGCAACCACATAAGATGATAACTAACATAAGAATACAAATGGTGAATGCAAGACAATCACTATAAAGCATGCTTCACATGTTGTTGGAGGTGCAACACGTGATTAACTAGAATGCATTTTTAATTCATAAATGGAAAGCACTTTTTAAAATTTATCTTGGTTATTATTTTCTTTATTAGGAATGGCATAAAAGCCTTGATATAATTTGAAATAGTTTTTCCAAAGTCTCTATTTATTTGATAATGAGTTTGAAATTTCTTTTAGATATCTATATGATCCTAGTTAATTTAGATCTATGTGAGCTAGTCCGTTTATAACTAAAGTTGTAGATATTCATAAGATATAAACTTCTCAAAACAAATGGTGTGAATTTCCTTTGGAGTAAGGAATTCATCTTTGACATCTTTAGGGACACTATTGTCTAGAGAAATTTCGCGCCCTCTATTATCAACTTTCAAAGATCCATTTGTTGCACTAAGAAAAAGATAGATTTAGCTATTAAAATATTTCACATACCTTTAATTCATAGATGTCAAAATTTTCATTCAAATTTTTCATTTCAAGCTTATAAATATTTTCTTATATTACCTCTATTTATGGGCTAAGATTAAAAAAAAGATCAACCAAAACACTACATTGTTTCTACACAAATTTACATCTAAACAAATTTTCTATATATTTATTATTATCATCTCTATTCATATAATTACAAATGAAAATACAAATAACTCCTTAAAATCACGGAAGTTTAAATATAAATATTTGTTGTAAAAATATTTAAATCTTGCATGGTTTCCTTGTAGTACAAATGTGTACCAACAAAGATCATAAATTTGTTTGCATAAACATGTCATCGATGTTCAAACTCATTCATTCATAATCCTTTGAGATGAATGAAAAATCAATAAAAGATATCTGGAAAAAAACCTAGACCATAAAACAATCACCAACTAAACAATGTGTAGTCACTAGACTACACAGTGTGTCCAGAAAATAATTTTGTCTGCCCTAAGAACAATACCCCATTCGTTATTATTGTAACCATCCTAAATGGGAAAACAAAGCATGAGAATAATAATAATATTTATTATATTATTATCACAAGAGAACATTTGTCAAAGTCGTTATACATTCACTACACTTTTTATATCTTGCTACGCGTTTTTTTTTTAATTAAATACAAGTTGATTGATTATTAAATTATTATAAAAGCGAGATATAATTTGTAATTTATGTAATATTATATGTTTCAATATAAAAAATTTACAAAATTAATATAATGATAAAAGATCTAATATGAATTGAAAAATATTTATTCACAAATTTATATATACATAAAATAATATCAAAAAACTAAACTAACATAGATTCATCTTAATTGTGTATCTATCAAGTGTTCAGAGGGAATACATTCTTTGAGATGAAAACCATTTTATATTTCTAATCTTCATGAAAGTTTTGCACCTCAAAGAATTATATCCCTCTTGGAACTTGATAAGGCCATAGTTAAGATGAACGTATGTTCGTTCCAATCATAGTGGCCACATCAAAACAATGTTTCATAAAAATCAAAGCTAGCAAATTGAAATAATCTCATTCAAAAAAATTAAAATGATATTTATGCAATCAAAATGGGGAATTGTAATAAAGTAATAATCAACTACAATGATAATAAATGTGAATGAATGCAATGAAATTTAATCATGAATTACATATATATTACATAGAGATCAATCTCAATATGTTTTCTTTTACTTTTATTAAAGCCTCTCACGCACCCTTTGTCATTTTCTCATATTGATCAAATGTGAAAGGAGGTTAATTTCGAACACCATTTTCCTCAATTCAAGATAATGTTGTAAATGTGAGACCTTATCTCTTTTTCTATTTCCGATAGTTATATTTTCTTTCTCTAATGTTAATCCTTGTGACTTATGGATTTTGAAACCCTCTGCAAGTTCAATGGAAAATTTGGTCATGTGCATCGTTGTAACATTTTCTTCTATGAAATTTAATGATGATTTACAAGTATATTTAACTAGATGATATACAAAATGTAGTATCATTAAAATCTATGCATCTTAACAATACTATTAGATCATATTGCATTTCTTAATGTACATATTTTAAATTAGAGGGATGTTAGATTATAATGCAAATCACCATCTAAATACATAGATCAATGGATCATAGATTTCCATCATTGTAAGCAATGCATCTTAACATTATTAAAAAGGGAACATTCTTGAAATCAAAGGAACACAACAAACTTCGATAACTAAATTCCCACATTAAAATATTAGATGCCAATATATAGTCAAAAGAGGGTTTTGACTATTTAACTATTGTGATTTTATCTACTCTCATAACTATGGTAACTAAATCAAATTATATTTTTTACTATTTATCTATATTATCATACAAAATGGCCAAAACAAATGGATCAACCATAGTGTTTTTGGCTCCAATAATACCTGATGAACAAATGACGTATTCCATTCTATTGGATTAACTATGGTGATTCTAACTACTCAACCAAATCGGGTAGCTTAATCAAATTAGGGATTCAACTATTTAACTGAATGATATCATACAAAATGTAATATCACTGAAATCAATGGATATTAACAATAATACTATTAGATTATATTGCATTTCCCAATGCACAAATTTCAAATTAGAGGGATCTTGGATCATAACTTAAATATTAATCTAAAGACATAAATCAATATATCATAGATTCCCCTCGATATAACTGAATTGGATTAGGGATTCAACCATTTACCAATGATGTTTCTATCTACTTGGCTAAGTGTGGAAGATAAATCAGATTAGGCTTTCGATTATTTAACTGAATGATATCATACAAAATAGATAAAAAATAACAAAATGGGAAAAATGAATGGATGGAAAGTTGTTTAGAATGAATGGATTAACCATGGTTTTTTCTCCAAAAATGACTTTATGATGTGTTAAACTCCTAGATTACATTAGTTGAGTGTTGTTTGTATAATTAGAACAGGGTTCCAACTATTTAATTATAGTGATTTTATTTTTAGTTATAAGTAGTTCTTTAGATTCTTTTTAAATTTGTACATGGTTAATATACCAAGCCACAATTACTTCAAGTAAAAGATTTTAAACTTTGACTATTGAATACCACATTATAACATTATAATGTTAGATGACAATATAAAGTCAAAATAGTGACATAATCATATTATGGCTTCGACTAATTAACTGTGGTGATTCTATCTTCTTGACTAACTACATGCCAGGTAACTAAATTTGATAAAGGTTTTGACTATTTAACTACATGGTGATTCTATTTATTGAGCTCACTATGGTAACTTAGATTTTTTACTACTTAACTGCAAAGGTTCTATCTAATTTTCTAACTATGGTAATTGAATCATATTAGGGTTGCAATTATTTAACTTAAATATATGGTACAAAATGTAATATCAATGCAATCAATGCATCTTAACAATACTATTGGATCATATTTCATTTAGCAATGCACTAATTTCACATAAAAGAGATGTTAAATCATAGCGCAAATATCGATCTAAATACATAGATTAATAGATCATAATTCCCCTATGTAAGTAACGCATCTTGATAATATTAAAAAAGAACATTCTTGAAATCAAAGCAATGCAAGAATGGTATGATACCAAATGTAGTATCATTGAAATCAATGCATCTTGACAATATTGTTAGAGAATATTACATTTCTCATTGCATTGATTTCAAATTAAAGGGATATTAGAGCATAACACAAATATCTATGTAAAGACATACATTAATAAATCATAGATACCCATGTAAGCAATGCATTATTGCTTAATATGCGAATATTACAAAACTTAGCTTAACAATACATAATTACAAAACTTAGCTTAGCAATGTCATAGTCATAGAAATTCAAACAAATTGCTATGGAATTACAAATATGGTAGAATATCGCATGCCATTACTGTCCTCCGGGTCCACCACCTCCACCACCAGGTGCTCCACCTCCTCCACCACCAGGTGCTCCGCCTCCTCCACCACCAGGTTTTCCACCACCGCTAGGTGCTCCGCCGCCTCCACTGCCAGGTTCTCCGCCTCCTCCACCACCAGGTTTTCCACCATCACCAAGTCCTCCGCCGCCACCACCACCACCGGGTATTCCGCCACGACCAGCCATGTTTACTAAGTTAGTACTATGCAATTTGACGCCTTCCAGTTGAGAGATTTGAGCAATGATATATATTACAATACATGCTTCCACTATATTTATATATATTCTTGCTCTCCATGGTGGTGTTGAGTTTAGAATTCAACTACCATTCAAGATTCATTAATATTTAATTGAGGGAGTCGTCACTAACTTTGTTTGTTTGTTGGAGTGGGCGGCATTGATCACTGTGAACATTACGTTTTCTTGATAAAATAATTAGTTACCAATAGAGACACTTGTATTTACTAGTCACTATTATCTTATTGTAATGTTAAACGCCCAAATTATGTCATTGAGCATTACCTTTTCTTTGATAAAAAAAAAATAGGTACCATGACAGCACATATACTATTTCTCCTGATTATTGACTATTCACTATATTTATCTCTTCACGTGAAGCTCATATTAAATTGCCCACAAGATATTTTTAAGCTGAGTAAAAATCTGAAATGCAATATGTAGTTTTAAATATTTTAAATCTAAATTGAACGGACTTGTTAGTTTTTATTTATTTTTAATAAAGAACATGTGTCATCCCTAGGATGAGAATTACACATCTTCCCTTACTATAGAAATTTCAACTATGACATATTATGGCTTAATAAAAAATTATAATTAAAACATAAAATATACAGAATACATTAAAAAAATCATTAAATATGAAACAATTAATACATGATATGAATTTAAATCATAAAAGAAATTACACCTAAAAAAATTTGATCCCAATGAAACAACATAAACAATTACAAGGTGGTATTATCATGTTTTCCATACATAAACTAAATATGAACTAGATCTCCTCATAGACTCTACCACTACTATTTTTTAAAACTAACAATGCATCCTATGCCTTTCAATAGCAAGCAACTCATGCTCTCGTCCTTTGTTACATATTCACTATTCACTAGAGTTGCATTTCTTCGCAAAACAACCTAGCAAATCGGCTCAAGTAGATCCTACTCCCACCTACGAAAGTCTCATTGCACTTCCTAGAAACTTGAACACTTTTCCAAACCTCTACAATCCTTCCAAGAACCTATCATCATTTTTTCTTAAATCATCTCTCTTTCATCAAACTTGATTAACCCTTGTCCTACACGTTAAAATAACTCCAACATCCATATGTCAACCTCCAAGGTCTCCATGACTATTATCCTCCATGATAAGATTTACTCTCCAGATTCTCACAATTACCTAGATACCCTTACCCTTGATATTTTCCTTCCACCACAACAATAAATTTGACTTTTAGGGGGGTTTTCTTGTACCTCCAAAAGTCACTTTTAGGGATGGTTTTGGCTTTGAAGGC
>LPNX010504367.1:43148-135481 GCA_001517045.1 Pseudotsuga menziesii | reverse complement strand
CAGGTCAGAAAGCCCCAAAAATCAATTATTGATTATTTTAATTAATAAATTGATGAATAATGGAGTAAATCCAAAATCAATAAATCAATGGATTCTCAACCGATTTGATTGAAATCAGTCAGATCTGAAGCAGATTAACTGGATATGACAAATCCTTGACTGAAGGAGGTGATCAAATCAGATCCAGAGTTGATCTTGAGCATCCTTTATGGGGAATTTCACCCTCCCTCTCTCCTCAACACGTTTTGGCTCATCTAGATGAGTTTTGGGCTGATGTGTCAGTGTATGGGTTGATGTGTCAGCCAGATCAGGCCTCCGGTTGACGAGTAGGCTCAGTTCAGCCTCAGTTCTGCATTGATGAACTCTCCATCAGTTGATTTCACTTGATTCCATGAGGAATTGCACCCCCCCTGGGCTGGATGGCCTGTAAATTGTATATATCCTGCTTGAGGCTCCCTCTTCCAAGCTAGTGAGAGCTGGATTGAAGGGCTTGCCATTGTAATACTGTTGTAATCTTTCGGTTGTTGAAATAAAGAAGCTTTGGAGGCTAAATGGTGTAATGCTCTCATATGTGTGGATTAAGCATTGTCTTACGGCTATTGATGTTTCCAGTTTTTCTCTCAATTTCTGCATTTGAACCTTGTCTGGCTTGAACGATTCAGTTGAATCAATAGGAGTATAGTTGGGCAAGTAAGGTTACTTGTTTTTCTTATATCTCATAGAATATATGTTAGAAGATCTTGATTATACATGTTTAATAAGTTTATTTGCATGTAATCCTTGTTTCTTTTTCATATATATATCCAGATCTCATGAGGTTTCGTGCAGGATTGTGTGTTTAGCTTTCAGGTAGCAAAGATTGGACAAGCTGTGGATCTAAGGATTGGACGAGCTGTGGATATAGTTTGACTCCACTACACATCCAAATTTTTGTGAAGACATTGCCCCTCTGAATTCCACTAACAAGTTTCCTCTGCAGATCTGCTTCAACAACAAGCACCTTTCTTCCCCTTTCTCTCCTTTAAAATCTAAAATTTTCCTCAAATCGGTTACTTAAAAGGTTTCTTATTACTCTGATCTATCTCACTAAGAAAAATACACATAGATCTAATCAGTAAGATCCCTCCCAAATTCTATATCTTAGTTTTTTTTTGCACCTAAAGTTCAATTTCAAGAGATCTAGCTAAAAGTACCTTATTTTCGCAAGCGATTTAGTGAAAATTCATAGCTTGCTGTTAAGGTAGTTTCATTTGCTGTTCGATAAGTTTAATATTCTGCAATATCAGTGCAATTTAATTGGCTGCACAAACAGTAAGCCAAAATCCCAAGGAAAGATTGCTTTCCTTGGTTCCTTTTTCGTCGTTTTAGCTAGTTTAACTGCATTATTTTTGAGATAAAGTAGGCTGATCCAAAGGTACTCTTAAAGTGCCTTTGGGCATATGTTATTATAACTTTATCACTGTCCTTTAGCAGGTATGATATAAAGAAAGGGAAGCTTCTGTCCGAAGTGGTCTCAGGAGCGTTCAAATCCCCCCAGGGGTCTCCCTTTTCGCCCAAAAAAATCTTAATTGTTTTGCAAAATTGTAAAAACTTGGTTTCAGCCTGTATAAGGACCAAGAAAGTTCTAATTTATCAGTTCTTTGATATTGTAACCGCTGTAATAAAATCATTTTTGGAATAGGCTCTTTCGAGCCCATTCCCCATCCCCCTAGGGGGGATTCACGTCGGTGCCATTTTCGTCGTTTTCTGCTTATTTCATTTTTACTAGAACTGATCTGATTTGTAGGGTCGTATACTTGATCTTGTTATTAATTCCATACTCCATATCTCACATTTCAAAGTAATCGTAATACTTACCCCATGATTTCCCGATTAACCCGAAAGGGGAAAGAGATTCGTGGTAGGATTAATTAAGAAATATGAATTGTGTATCTTTTTTCTTTCTTCTACATTTTGTTTATAAGCAACTATAAAATTTACCCCTCCTCGATTCCCCGATTGAGATCCACTTGGATCGAAAGAGGTTCTTGGAGGCTTTTCTTTTAAACAAGAACATCCAGTTTAAAACTTACTAAAATCAACAAGACTCCAGTGCGTATGCTCTGCACTTGGCTACGGTTCATCCGATCAGTCAAGATGTATCAAAATCACTTGGGTGATTAGCATAATTAGGACTCACCCTCCCCAATTGACAAACCATCAGGTGAAATTCCAACACCTCGATCAAACCTCTATGGTGGAAAAATACCCAAAGGAAGCGGGAACTTCTGAAAAGTGACCTTGGGGCGCCGATCTCTGTCACACCTTAACGGGTGCGTTACGAACAATAGCCCCAGAGACTCCATTTCATCCCACATATTCCTTGCGGGTAGCCGTGAAGGTTTAGTTTTGGACATACTCCAAGTACTCTCGGGTATATCTGGAGTCCCCCCTTAGCCTAATTTAATCAATTCATACTTCAATTTTAACTTAAAACATACCAAGATGCAATCGCAAAACATTCACTCCAAGCACATGCAAGCACATTGATCTCTTTGATTTGACTCCATTTAAGGCACTGGTCATTTTTGCTTCATATATATATTGTTTATCAGCTTTGTGCTTTCGCGTGTTTATTTTCATATCTTGTCATCTTTAATTGTCTATAGTTAAAATATTCGAACTCCTAAGTAACTGATTCAGTTTAACATCACCACACTAATAAATCATCCTTAGTAACTTAATAGGGTCTACCCCCCTTGGCTTCGTTAGGAGTTGAGCTTAAACGGAGGAGTCAAGAACAAGGTGACAGCCTTGACTTGAGACTTGCCCCCAAGGACACATCGAGTGGCTTGAAGATTTCTGCGACGTGACCCAGGTGTGTGAAAGGTGGCAACACCCACCAACAATCAACCTCAGGAAGAAGAAGAAATCAGAGAAACCAGCATTGGAGGTAAGTCTAAAAGCAAACATCCACCTTTCCTCCTCACTTTCGAAATTTTTAATCACAATGTACATAATTTCCTAGTAGACTCAGGGGTGTCAGTTAATGTCATGCCAATATCAGTCTGTAAAAAGATAAATGGGCAGCCTAAGCCATCCACGTGGAGGGTGGTTCAGTTGGACAAGACGGATGTAAAGGTAATTGGTGAGATGGAGGATGTCCTAGTCCGCCTGGCGTCAAATGATAAAGTGTGCCAAGTTATTAATATTGTGGTGGCCGATATACCAGATGCTTACAATCTTGTTCTGAGCAGAGATTGGTCGGCCAAACTAAATCGATATTTTGCCTCGGATTGGTCGCATCTGTGGCTGCCATATAAAGGAAGCCCAAACCAAATTAAACTTTTGCGGGAGCCTCACATGAAATACAACGTCACTCAACTAGAGGAAAAGAATGAACCAGTGGATTCTGTGTTGGGAAATTATTTTATTGAGTTGGAACCGGGAAATTACCGAGCAGAAGAATCCAGCAACACATCAGACACCCAGCCTGATCTCCTTCGATTTTCACAGGATGATGAAATCAACTGTAACATAGTAAACTTAGTAGTAGGAGTAGATTCGCCTGCAGTAGTTAGAGATTTTTGGACATTGTTTTTTGATGGCTCTAAGACATTAGAAGGGTCAGGGGCCGGCTGTGTTCTGATCGACCCTAAGAATAATAAACATTTTCTCTCATGTAGATTAGAGTTTGAGTGTACAAATAACACGGTTGAGTATGAAGCGTTGGTGCAGGGTTTAAGGAAGGCAATCGAGTTAAAGGTAAGTAATCTAAAAGTTTTTTGAGACTCTGAAATAATTGTTAAATAGATCTGGAATCAAATACATTGTGTTTCCCCTCACCTGAAAGCTTATCAAATTGAGGTATGGGATCTGCTCAAATGTTTTAACGCATTTAATATTGTTTCAATTCCAAGACTTAAAAATGCAGCAGCTGACTTGTTGGCCACATCAGCCACTAGGCTTGTACCTACTAATAATCGATTCTCCGTTGAATTACTTTTCAGGCCCTCAGTATCTGATATGATCACCAACCTACGAATATTCGATGACGATCAGGAAATTATAGAATGCTTAACAAATGACGAGGTATTTAAAGGAGCAATTATAGACGATGAAGAACATCAGGCCGAGATGAAGTATGATAATTTCATCCCTAAAGGAGTCAGAACGTTAGAAAGAATGTTCGATTTAAATGAAAAGTTTAGAAGACCAGCCAACGTGAAGACTCACAGCTCATCTCTACAGTTCGAGCTGATAAATTTAGGCACTGAGACGAATCCTAAATATGTGAATCTTGGCAAATGTTGTTCACCAGCAGAAAGAGATAAGTTCATCAGTCTGTTCAAACAATATAAAGATGGTTTCGCCTAGACATACAAATATTTGAAGACATATGACACCAGCATCATCAAGCATGTTATCCCCATCAAAGCTGGCGTCAAGCCGTATCAGCAACCTTTAAGAAAAATGCACCCAAAATTGGAACCGCTGATCCAGAGTGAAGTTAAGAAATTGTTGGATGTTAGAATCATTTTTAAGGTCAGACACTCTGAGTGGGTCTCAAATTTGGTGCCAGTAAGGAAAAAATCTAGAGAAATCAGGTTGTGCATGGATTTCAAGAATTTAAACCGTGCTTCAGACAAAGATAACTATCCTGTTCCACCCATGGAGCAACTGCTACAAATGGTCTCAGGGTCTGAACTATTTTCTTTACTAGATGGATTCTCGAGCTACAATCAAGTATTAGTAGCTGAAGAAGACAGGTTGAAGACGACATTCAGGACCAAATGGGGAACTTTCGCTTATAGAATAATTCCCTTGGGGCTTATAAACGTTGGAGCCACATTCCAGAGGGCTATGGACATAGCCTTCCACGGTTTGATTGGACGTAGTGTGGTAATATACCTCGATGATATTACAATCTTCTCAAAGAGGAGAGGAGAACACGTGTTCCACCTAAGGTATATTTTTTAACTCTGTCAGAAATATGGCATCTCACTCAATCCCAAAAAATGTGTGTTTGTTGTTACGGAGGGTAAGCTGCTTGGTCACATAGTTTCAAAGAAGGGAATCTCTATCGATCCGGAAAGGATCAAAGCCATTGAACAGATTCCCTTGCCCCATAATAAAAAGGGGATGCAATCATTTATGGGGACAATAAACTTCCTGTGAAGATTTGTGCCTGATTTCACTTAGATTGTCAAGCCTCTGCAGCAGATGGCGAAGCAAAATGCACAATTCAAGTGGACTGAGATTGAGAAGAACGCATTCAGCAAAATTAAAACTGTTGTTGCACATGCACCCTCCCTGAAAAGCCCAGATTTTGACAAAGATTTTATTCTGTATACTTTTGCATCTGATGATTCACTAACAGCTGTGCTTACCCAAAAGGAAGATGGGGGGGATGAATTCCCAATATCTTTCATGAGCACTGGTCTACAAGGGGCCGAATTAAATTACCCAGCCATTGACAAACAAGCTTACGCAATATTCAAAGCAGTGAAACAATTCAGGCCTTATATATTAAAAAATCGAACCAAGGTGATCGTACCATACCCAGCTGTAAGGTCCCTTTTTGTAGAGAATGAGTTAGGTGAAAGAAGGGGCAATTGGGTAACAGCTCTTCAAGAGTATGACCTCGAATTCAAGCCAGCTTCCATAGTCAAAGGGCAGGGGTTATGCAAACTGATGACTGAAAATGGGAACAATGACGAACACCCCTGGGAAGACGAGGTTGAATTACATTTGATGGATGTATGTGCTTTGTTCACAACTCCCGATTCTTGGTATAGGGACCTCGTGCATTACCTACAGGCAAGACTGTTGCCAGAACATTGTAATTCTAAGCAAAGAAGAGCGTTGCGTCTTAAATCAGCTTGCTATCAAATTGTTGAAGGAATATTATTTAGGAAAAATTATGACGGAGTTCTACTTAGATGCTTAGAGAAAGAAGATGTGAAGAAAGTAATGACAGATTTGCATGACGGGCCTACTGGGGGACATTATTCAGGAGATACTACAGCCCACAAAATCCTCAGAGCCGGTTACTATTGGCCTACGCTCTTCAAAGATGCACATGCACATGTCAGGAAGTGCGATATTTGCCAAAGGTGTAGTGGAAGACAACCCAAAGCAGCAACACCCCTAAAGCCGGCAATGATCACGAAGCCGTTCGAGCAATGGGGGTTGGATATTATTGGAGAAATAAAACCAAATTCCTCCCTACGACACAAGTACATTCTGACCGCAACCGATTATTTCACTCACTGGGTCGAAGTTGTCCCGCTGCGCAAAATAAATGAAGACGCGGTCATCAGCTTCCTACATGATCATATCATGACCAGGTTTGGAGTTCCAGTTTCATTAGTCTTTGATAATGCTACTTACTTTTCATCAATTAAATTAACTGCTTTTGCTCATGATAAAGGGATAAAATTGCATTATTCTGCGAATTACTATCCACAAGGAAATGGCTTGGCTGAATCCTCTAACAAAAATCTGATTAGAATTTTAAAGAAGACTGTAATAGAAAACCAGAGGAGTTGGCACTCAGCGCTACCAAATGCCCTTTGGGCTGATAGAGTCACCCCCAAGTCTTCGATAGGAGTGTCTCCATATACCCTTGTGTACGGTAAAGAAGCCATTCTTCCTCCCAATATCATGCTACCTTCTTCCATAATAGCTCAAGAGTCTCGAGGGTCGGATGATGAAGTTTTGCAAATAAGGATCTATAATCTCCTGAAAGCGGAAGAAGCTCGATCTAAAGCCAGAGAGCGCTTTAAGCAACAGCAAGAGGTGATAAAGAGATGGTTCGACAAACATAAGGCAGGAATCAAATACTTTGAGGTAGGAGATTTGGTTCTCAAATGGGATCACCCCCATGATGAGAAAGGGAAACATATGAAGTTCCAACAGTTGTGGGTAGGTCCTTTTCAGATTGCGGCAAAGCTTGGCGCTTCTACTTATAAGTTGAAAGATCTACAAGGGTGGGAAGAGAACTTACCAGTAAATGGTTTGGTTCTCAAGCCTTATTTTTCCTGAGTTTTGTTTGTTTTCTTCTATATTGTATATAAATAATCTGGCTTGGCCGTTTTTTTTTAGTCTTTGAGTCATGAGGTTTAGTTTTGTTTTAGTTTAGATTTTATGTTTGATTTCAATAAAAGAAGCAAGTTTTGGTTGCATGGAGAGCATTAGAATCCTGGACTAACTAAAATCCTTGATTACAAGACTGTGTATTATGGTTTTACCTGATAGAATTTCTTCTAGTTTAGCAGTTTTCCTAAATGGCTATGAACGCATTGAATTCCTGCTAAATCCCTGTAAAGTAACTCGAGATCAAAAGGTCCAGAATACTATTTTGAGGCTCCATCCATCTCACACTTAAAATGTCCTAGGGGGTGACAGCAAAATATCCATGGAAGGAAGCAAGGTAAACAGTATATTATATATAAATGATCCCATGCCAAGAATTGAAAGCCAAAAGGCTAAGAAGAGTCAAAACTCCTAAGAAAGCAATATGTATCAAAACAAAATACTAAATCACATGAGTATAAAATTGCCAAAAGTTCCTCTCTGTCCGTGAGCTGAAAATTACATACATCTCTCACACAAAAGGACACTATCGATAGAGGAGCCTGAATAAAAATTCAGAAAGAAAGGCATGAGGAGGACTCAAAAGGACAAAAGTCCAAAAGCACAACAAAGGTGCAAAATGGCATGGGAATGAGGAACAAATGAATATTTCTGTTTGCCATATGTTACGATCCTGTGGTGTCCAAGCTGGAAGCTACCCGAAGACAGAGGCAGAAATGAAACTCATATTTCTGGCCTCGAAAGAGTTATCTTGACTTTAAAATCTTGGTTTCCATTTTCCTAATTAGACTACCCTCAATGATTCAAAGTTCATATGTTTGCCATTTGGGAAATCCATACATCTAAAAGAATTCAACATGATTGTTTTTATTGTTAAACAGTCTGTTACTTAAGGAGGAAATTGTCCAGAGATCTAGGTTCACCAGGTAGTCGCCAATTGTTGCAGCTGCAACTGTTTTCCCCAAATCTCTTAAATTTTTGTCCCCTCCTCATGATTTAGCGTGGTTTTTTTTTAATCATTTGGATTCTTGAACCTTTTGGTCGTGCTTTGATCTTGGATGGTTTTTTGAGGATTATCTTTTGTCCTGGTTTTCAGAAATTGCTCACGTTGGAATTGTTATGGATCGCAGATTTAGAGTTTGTTTTTGCTGAGTTGAAAATGGGTCAGACCTTTTGTCCTTTGCAAAACGTTGTTTGAGAGGTGAAACAGTTTCAATCGCTGCCAATTTTAAAGTTTTGTGTCACTTAGATCGGAGGCTATTATCCTTTTTGAATCCGTCGTTGCGGCTCCCGAAGTAGTTAGGCACCCGAAGCGAAAAGTGCTCCGCCCTCCGATTCATGTCGCATGGCTTAAACCACAGGGACTTCACTTAGTGAACATCTCACATAGCACGTGTGATCGTGGGATATTAAATAATACCCTTAATTTCCAAAGATATTGACCCAAACTCTTTTTGTTGAAACCCCCTCCAATTACTTAAAACCTCCTCCCTGCCCCTTTTTATACCTCAATCCTTATAAACCACCCTAATCACACCCACATTAAACCCCTCATCCCCCCAATACCTGCAATATATTGGTTCAATTTTTAATAATTTTAAAACCCACAATATGAACTAGCGTGATAGGATATTGGTAAACAAGTGAAGCCCCTGTGGCTTAAACCTTTTGATCTTCCGTCGTTGTGGCCCTCAAACCAGCTAAGAACCCGAAGTCCAAAGCACTCCGCTCTCCGATGCTAGTCACATGTCCATAGTCTTTTCTCTTCCGCCGTTGCGGCTGAGAAAAGCTTTCATCCTCCGATGTCGACATCCTTCCGACTTCCAATTGAGAACTTTCCCGCCCGCATATTAGGTCTTATCTTTCCCGACTCCGATAGGATTAAGTGGTTTCGCAGTGCCCGTCACTTTTAAGACCCGTTCATGCGGTGGTGAATAAATCTACCCTTCCGGTGTGAGTATTTTTAGCCGCCGATGAGTTTTCCGTTTTCCGTCATGGATGATGGCTGTCGAGCCTGTAGGTGGACGAGGTAGTGGTGTCGGCATTTGTTAAAATTCTCAGATCAAGTGGTGCAACTAGCCATTTCTTGTGGATTAGTCGTTTAGTTGGTTTAATTTGGCGTTTTGTTTTAGAATGCAATCCCGGTGAATGATGCACATTGATTAACTGCATGAAGATCCAAAAGACTTTTCATATTGTCGCGGTGCGAAGGTACAGATAGGAGGTCGGATCTCAAGGGGCATGGGCAAAGTAAAAGACAAAATTAAAAGCAACAAAGGCGCAGCTCTGAAAGGTCCGTCAGTTACTCAGCTGATCATGAGCATGCGCAGAAAAGATGAAAAGAGGGATATGAAATGTTCGAAGAACTGAAAAGTCACACGTTTGGGGGGAACCCAAGCGGTCTACTATTTTGTTTAAATATTTGAAAGTGAGAAACTGAACAGGGGGCTATTTCCCTGGAAAAACTTGTAACTTAATGCTTGTAAGAGGAACTATTTCGTTTTACAACCAGAGACTGCAAATTTTTCCTGTTGGAAGAAGTGCTATGTGGAATGTATCAATGTGATTAAATGAGCGATGTTGAATGTGAACTATTTTGTTTTCAGCTGTGTCTCATTAGCTGTAAGAACGTTCTAATTTCCTGAACCTATGTTCTTGTCTGAATGTTTTTCAGTACCTTGATGATATTTTTTCCACTATGAGTAATGGGAATTTTGATTGTTGATGAGCTATCTTATCATACACACTTTTATTCATGTTTATATGTTTGGTTATAAGAGCAGCTATCTGTGATTCACCATAACACATGAAGAGGGGGCATTACTCATGAATTAATACCCAGCTCTCTAGAGATAGTTTAGTTAGTATTTATTTCTTGCATGATTTGGATGCTTGTGAGTTCTAAGACAAGAGGTAAGAACCTGCGCATCACATTGTGACTACTCTCTACATCTTTATCACCCTGCATTGTTGATTAGGCACGTGCATATCATACTTTAAGTCAAAAATACAAAAACATACGGTGGACCGGGCCACAACTGGTAAACCCTTTTGTTACTTGACCTACGGTAACCGGACCGCAAACCGGACGGATTCCCTACACCAAACAGTCACGGGCTAGTTGGGAACGTTGACTGGGGAGAATCCCTTGCTGTTGTTGGATGTGAATTTCTAGGCCTCAACACAGCCATGTTCACAACATAACCTCTTTCCATACATCAAACACTTACTCCTTGCTTTATTGACCATTACAAAGTTTCTATTAAGCTCTTTGTGACTCCTAAAAGAATGAAAAAATTGTCAAGCATGCTTACATCCTTTCACACTCATTAAAGTATATGAAAGGGAATCTATCTGGCCTCGTTTGGACTATGTAGACTATTAAAATCAAAGGATCACCCTAGCACCTTCCAGCTAGGAACATTTCCCTTTGTATCCTTTTATGCTTTGTCGGACATTGGTACCATAACTTACAAAAAACCTCATTTATGGATTGTATTTAAGCTCTTTTCCAACCCTATCATGAATAAAAGATTGTCAAGCAAAATTGGTTTCGTTCATGCTCATAAAATTATTTTAATGACCGTCTAGTCAGTATAGGTTTAACCTTTTCCAACCTAGTTGGACTACCTACAGTAAAGAAGTCTCTCTACCCCTTTCGATTGGGAGAGATATCCTTTGTACGCTTTTGTCATTTTTTCAGGCTTACGTGACTACCATACAAAAAAGAGACCACACTGGAGTCTTCTTCCTCTTTTCAGACTCTCTAAACATGAAAACACCAGCGAGCATTTACTTTCTCGAGCTCGACAAAAATCCTTGAGATAGTATCATATTGAGCTTACTTCTATCCCTTCTTCATGCTCCTTAAACTATGAAGAAGGCCCCAACGATGTCTCTAGGTGCCACCACATATGATATCACATTATGGCAGCTTTCCCCCATTGGGTCTCCTTTGTTAAGAGTACTCTGCAATGAGTCTCCCCTGGATCCCCTAGATATCACAAGTCCAGTTACTCTCCTAGTATTTCCCATTGTAGTTATCTTCCTAGGTTTACAGCTATGATCCCTTTCCCATGAGTTAGTTTCATTTGCTACCAAGTCATCCCTGTCGTCTTACTCTAAACAAAGGAAGTTTGAGTCCCCTGTACTCCCCTTCCCCTATTCCCCATTCAGTGTCTTAGTCCACTGACTGTTCCAAATATCTGGCTATCCCCCTCGCGCTTCTATCAAGGAAACATGATTTCATTATTAGTTGCAGGTCTCCCTCTATCGATGTCAACACATATATTCCAGAGGATAGACCAAGAGGTCCCTATATCTTGGTTTCATCCACCTCATTGATGAGTTCCTTAGACCACTTGAAAGGAGTCATTGGTGCCTTTGGGGTTGGTTGTGTTTCAGGTGCTCAACTTCAGCTACATCATTGCACCGTTGAGATTTGTACAAGGTATTGGTTCCTTCATTATTTGGTCGAATACCCTGATTGTCACCTGACTCTATCACATTGGTGAGTCTACTGTGGGACCCCTATAGTTTCATGTCCCTTGTGATTTTCGTGCTGCGTTGGCTATAGTGTTCGGAAGCCTCTCAATGTCGTGATTTCGTGTATCTACAGTACTTGATGTTGTTTATTTTACCTCAGAGATTTTGACTCTCAGTCATTGAGTCCATACAGATGTGTACACCTCCAGATTCAGCAGAGCATCAGTTGTCATGATATTGCATTCTATGAGAATGCCATTGTTCTTATGTACTAGTTCTTCAAATCATTATATGTATTCAACCTCCCATTGAGGCCACCATTATGTATCGCTAGTTGTATATGTATTGATCGGCTCCCATTGTTTGAGCCTTGATTCCCATTTTTTATATATTGTGACATTGCTATAGGCATGGGTATGCCCGTCTCGTCAATATACATGTCTGAGATTATATGTACCTCATCCATTTTTGAGAAGTAATACAAACCAAAAGCCATTGTAGTTCGAATGACAAAACTCCACTCCTCCACGGTCCTCTCGAGTCTCTCAACTGTTGTTACCATTTTCCCTTGATATTATGATGTCTATCAGCCATACGATGAGCTCCTTCCCTCACACATCAGGGGGCAATCTGTTAACACTAAAAATTGTTCACCTAGCTCTCTATGGTCTAAACCATAATCATACATCATATCCCCACTATTATCTCTAGGGTTGTTTCACCTGTTTATTTTTGAAAATTTGATTTGGATTGGTTTTTATTGTTTTAATTTTATTTTGTTTTATGTTTTATGATTGATTGCTTGCCCTTATGATTCCCTTGGTTACCTAAAATCATCAAAATTTCCATTCATCAACTAAGAACCCATGTATGTGCAACAGAGTATGTGTTACAGGGTGAATTTTTACAAATTGGCAGTGTATAATCATTCTATTGGTTAATGGAAGAAGGGTATTCGCAGGCCTGTTGGTCTATTATCTATCTCCATTGGTGACGAGCAGTTTCATGCAAGGTTTCAGTGACTAAGGGCCATATAAGACGAAGGCATATTAAATCTGCATTACTAACCAAGGCTTGAAGAGGTTCAGGGGGTTTTCAAATGTCGAAGGGAAGCAATGGAGAAGAACATAGACTGGTTGCAGTCTAAGCTGGAACCTCTTACAAAAGATCATTACTTTCTCTGGCAGGCCGAACTCTTCACTCTTCATTTAAATGCTAAAAATATCATTCTTGAAATGACCAGAAAGATGGATTAATAGTCTTGCAGCAGTACACTTAGTTGATGCCCATCTTTGTAGTGAGCTTGGGAAATATATCAGTGTTCTATTGTTGTCTTTGACAACGATGTTGCATCTATAACTGCCACATATTAATGTATTATCTAAGATGGATCTTATTGAAAGTTGTGAAAGGCTCGATTTTGCAAGATTTATCATATTTCCAACAAACATTGCATTTAGTGCCTGGCGTCCAACACGAGCTGTATATGGAAGAAGCATAGCCAGTACATACAGGAGAGGATACATGCCGAGGCCTTTTGGTTCTCGTAGTCTACAATGGAGGTGAGATACGTCATCAGGTGGAACCTCTGATAGTTCAGCTTCTTCTCTTAATGAACCTCCATCGGCACTTAACTCTATTCCTACATTTTGGTGGAAATCCTGCTGGTCTAGCCGCTGCACAGTTGCCACGACCTCTTACTTATATCCGAAATGCTACAAAATCATCAAATGAGAACGCTGGAAAGACTGAAAAGTCGTAGCTGCCCTGGTTGGTACATGATGTTATACCAGTGCAATAAAAAGAGGAAGTGCATGCTGGTGTGGTAACATGTGGTGGATTATGTCCGGTGCTGAATACTGTTATACATGTGGGATCATTTAATAAATGTTTCAGTGTGTCGATGGAAGGGTTACGAGATGCCAACGTTGAAAATAACCAAATAAATTGGTATCTTCATATGACTGTCTTCTAAGACACATTTTTTATAAAATTATGGTGAAAATAATAGCATATCTGAATATATCAAGCCACTAGTTATCACAGTACTTCAAAGAATGAAAGCCACTTAACCGTATCAGTTAGTTAGCTTGAGAAAATCTTGCTTAAATCAGATATTCTTGCAGAGTTTAAAGAAGGAGACCGTCATTTCAACGAAAGAACAAATATTCAAGCCTGTAGCTTCATGGAGATTTGTGTGGCAGCATTCAAATGTCAAAACATCCAAAAATGTGACGGGGATAGTTAAATGTTTAAGTTTTTAATGCCACTGAACTCCAAAAGATTGAGATAGTAATATATGTCCCGATTCCCATAGGGAAATGCTAAGGAAGCGTCCACAAAGATACTGAAGCTTTAGCTAGATCTGAGTAAATCAGAAATGTTAAGGGACAATTGCCACCACGAGTGGAGGTAACTACTCACGGTGATTAATGAATACCAAAAACACTTGTGCAAGGAATAATTGGTCCAAATTCCAGGTTTCCAATGCCGAGCACACAAGTGTTGAGAAAAACGCTTTCGGGAAATACCAAGTCAACATCAATTAAAAATCATATCCATTTTTCAAGGAAAAAGATCAACAGATAAACCGCTTCAGATTTGTAGTGATTAGTTCAGTGATAGAGGCAGAGAGTTTTAGTTTCTGAGGATTACAAGTGGCAGAGTACCTGACAGCAAAGAAACAATTATCAAAGAACCAGTTCCAGATTTCTTGTGGCAGATCGAGATTTATTCTATTTTTGAACTTGATGATAAGATTTTATTCCTTAAAACTTGTAACTGTTGGTTGATTGTATTCTTTTATATATTCACATGTATAGAATGTAAAAAAGGAGAGGGAGGTCCCAGCTAAAGGCTCGAAAGCAAGAAGGAGAGAATTCTTCCTTTCATCAGAACGCAGGGACTGTAGGTTGGCAGTTTTGGGAGCTATGCTGGATCTTTTGTAAGCACTTCTGTATATCATGAGTTTTTTGCAGCTTCAATGACAGGTTCTAGTTTTGAATAAACTTGATGATGATTTGTCTTTGTGCCACATAAATTGTCTCTTTGATAATTCTTTTATGTATTTGGTCATTCATATTCCATTACATAATTCTTATTTTGAGATGACAGTTATCTTTCATTTTTATAAACATTGACAGTTTCACTTCATGATTTAGGATCATAGACCTGGGTGTTGAACTTTGTGATTGCTTGCATGTTATACAGCATCTGTTTGATTTTCCTGTAGCTCTGACTCATACCAGCCTTTACTTTAATGCTTTGAATTCCTGATAAATACTTGTATTTACCCATCTGTGATATATACCAGCTATGTTCATTGTAAAGTGTGTGATGTTTTGATTTCATTCCTAAACTGTATAAACTGTACAAACAAGTAATATTGTCCTAGTTCCTTCAAGTGCTGGGAGGTTCTTTTAGCCCTAAGTTTTATACCAGCCTGTGTTTCCAATTTGATTTTATCTTATTTATGCATTTTTAAACAAAGATTTCCTTAAGCTTGAATCCCGTAGTCTAGGTTCAACTTTAGGGATAACACCCACCATTATTTACTTCATTTTGACATTCACAATTGTATTTCCACTAAATATGGTCCAAAACATCATTATTCCTTCCCCATAAATGAAGGGAAGATGAACATTTATTGTGATTTATCCCCACTCTCTCAAAAAAGGACCAAAAAACCCTAAAACTAAGATTGGGTAAAAATACCATAGATAAATACCATCCAAAATAAAATACCATGGGTCAAAAACCCTTCGACCATCCTATAAATACATTGTGAAGGACTCCCCAAAACACTTTTTGTCATTTTCTCTCAATCACGCCATACACTTTTCGCCATTATTCCCATATTTTTCCATGCCATTTCCCACGGTGTATGTTGGGCTTGATCCATACCCATTTGGATCCATTCCCCATTTGACAACCATTCGTGGAAGAGACTGGAGACCCAAACCATGGAGCTGTGAGACCATTTCCTCAGACGGCTATGGTGGCCCACATTGCAAAAAAAGGTATGAATTCTTTTGTTTTTTTTAGTTAGTAGAATATATTTTAAAAATATCTTTAAAAAATTGTTATTGTTGTTCTTGTTTTCTATTTCCATAGTTGAACTCTACCCTATGATCCAGAAGATCTAGGGTAGGTTCTTTTGCACATGATAGGGGAGAAATCCCCACTACATTATCTAGACTTTGTGATCTTTCTTCGTTGTCTTGACCTCAGCAGGTTGATCATCATATAGGCCAGCTTCAGCTGTCATCGACTCCTTCCTACTAACAATTGCCCGAACTTCTTTCATAGCCTTGCATATTACTTGTAGTAGGTCTGTGACCTCTTTGAAGAACTCGACGTTTCTCTCATCAACTTTTTGTCGAGTCTCATCAACAATCTCAACCATCCTATCTGCCAACAAGTTGTACTCATCGCTAGTTACATCAGGGGGGGTAACATCTTTAACGACCTATTGTTTCTTGCGTGTTTTCTTCTGTAGCTTCGCAACTTTCCTCTTATGCCCAAAATTTGTGTATGTCAGCATAACACTTGACTCCTGATCACTGTCACGATGTGAACTGGGTATATTTTCTTTATCTTGATGCCCACCCTTAACTACACAATTTTTCCTACTAAAAAAATGAGCATGGGAAAAACTGACAATGAGGAATTTCATTAAAGAAATTAAAGTGGAGCTTTTGTATTTGAAGAGGGTCCTCTATACCATTGCACGTGGTGCATAGGAATATAATGATGCATACTTGAGAGTCGTTTTTACTCCATTAGGGGTTTCTCCATTATAACCTTTGGTGTCCTAATGTTGTGTCATTGGTTCTCTTATGCATTAATCATGGGTTGCTTGGAATCATTGGTTTTAATATGAAAGTTATGAACATTTCTATTTTTAACAACAATCACATAGAGAGTTTGAACAAGTGGACAATTTATTTTGTAGATCTTAATAGTCCCACCTCCTCGTATTTACATTTGTTCAGAGAGAGATATGTTGACGTATCCACAAACAAAGTCTCAACAGCTGTTATGAATATTTAATTATTTTATTTAAATAGTAAATTAGGATATTTGAATGGAGGTGACCATTCGTAAATAGTCACTACGAGGCCTATATAAGTTAGGCCCGACATTCATTGTAATCATCTGTTTTATTATAAATTTAAACATTTAAGTATTTGAAGATGGAACATCTTTCTCCCTAGACCTGGATACAGGCTAGCTTAACCCGGATACGGGCTGGCATATTACACCGAATACGGTTGTACTAAGAGTCCAACCAGATACGGTTGCTCCAAGTGGTATCAGAGCGGATTCGCTCCTTCGTCCTGAGATCAAATTCGGCTCATCCTCCACCCCTTCCACTGTTGATCTCTGCGTTCTCCCTTCTCACCTTCCATTGCTCATCCCTCATCTTTCATTCACCCTACCATCATTCTACCGCCCTTAACTCCATCCGGTGCACTCCATCTTCCCTTCCCTCACACCTCACTCCCCTTCACGCTTATCTCTCTACATCCCTACACCTGCACTACCCTTCCTCCTGCACCTCCACTCCCGCGCTATCCCTTAACCCCTCACTCGTCCCTCAATTCTCCCTTTTCCCTCACATCGCCCACTTCGTGTGCCCTCTCCCATCCACTGCACATCTTATCCACCTCTGCGCATGCTTCCATCACCCCCCACATTCAACCTCACGCCCACCTCCATCGCTTCCCCGCCACCTACGCACTCTGCCTCGCCTTCCTCCACGGCTGCCCTCCTACACCTTCCCTCCACCGTCACTGTGTCCTCCCTGCTCACCGTGTGCAACACTCCACTCTTGCATGCACATCACTGCCCAACCAACCTATGCGCCTTCCCTCTCGAGAGCCTTCACTCCTCCAACCCACCCCGCTTCACATTTTTCCCTCTTCAACCGCCATCGTTTCTCCACTCTTCAGCTTCATCACGCCATCCCATAAGTCCATCTCTCCACCACCACCAGCGCAGCCCTTCAGCTCCATCTCCACCTGCGCCTGATCTCCTCCACGCTAACCCTAAACGTGCAAAAAACAAACAATATTAATAAAAATCACATCTTATATATAATAATAATATATTATTATTATATTATAATATTTATTTAAAAAAAAATTATATACCAATTATTATATAGTTTATAAAAAAGCAATAATAAATATTAATTAATATT
The DNA here is from genome assembly GCA_001517045.1 of Pseudotsuga menziesii. Classification (NCBI taxonomy): domain Eukaryota; kingdom Viridiplantae; phylum Streptophyta; class Pinopsida; order Pinales; family Pinaceae; genus Pseudotsuga; species Pseudotsuga menziesii. The sequence goes on along the minus strand of LPNX010504367.1, from coordinate 117,714 downwards.
ATTATTATTCAAAAAACAAATTACTATTATTATTAAATATAATAATAACCTTCTTACCTCTAAGCCTAAAGTCTCTTGTAGAACATCCATGGCATCTTATGGTGACAAAGTCATAAATCTCCTTGAGAAAATCCTTAAGGATATAGATGAAATTAAGAAATCTATTGATGAAACGTTTAAAGAAAATGAAGATGGATGTGAAATTTGCGTAGAACAAACCACCCAAGCTAATGTAAAAGATGAAGATACAGTAGACTATTATGTCATTTCTGATGAGAGTAATGGCATCAATCAAGATTTTGTGCAAGACACAGATATATCATACCCTAGTAATGAAGAAAATGACAACGAAATATTTGACAAAGAGAAAGTTGATCATGACCAATATTGTGATAAGAGACAAGTCGATGTTACTAAAAATAACAATGATCAATGCATTGACAATAATATCACAATAACAAACACACGACGGACATATGTCATCACAAGGACTACTATAAAGAACATCAATGAAAACAACTATAATATCTCTCAGACACAAGATAAGGATGGTGTTCTTGTGGGCATTATAATCACAAAGAACCCATTCAAGGGAACTGACACAGAATATGCCAGGAATGACAACACAAAAATATTTCAAATAAACAATCACACAAGTGGCAAAAGAAAAACTTCACTAAGTTATTACTTAATGCAAATTCCAAGACAAAAGAATCAAAATGAAGCAATGGTCGTAATCAAAATCGCATATCTCAAATCATTAGTTCAACATAGAGCCAGGATAAAAGGCGACATAATCAAAACTCAGCTTTGAGGACAAATATTTCCTTAACGGGAAGGCAATGCTATGAATATTTAATTATTTTATTTAAATAGTAAATTAGGATATTTGAATAGAGGTGACCATTCGTAAATAGTTACTACGAGGTCTATATAAGCTAGGCCCAACATTCATTGCAATCATCTGTTATATTATAAATTTATACATTTAAGTATTTGAAGATGGAACATCTTCCTCCCTAGACCTAGATACAGGCTAGCTTAACCCAGATACGGGTTGGCATATTACACCGGATACGGTTGTACTAAGAGTCCAACCAAATACAGTTTCTCCAACATCCCTATTGAAATAAGGCCCAAAGTATAGGCTTTTATCACATGTGAAATGAAGGGCCATTCCACCCTATTGTAGGCTTTATGAAACTCGATTTGAAAAAAACACGTGGAAGGCATCTAACCAATTCAATGCTTTCTTGTACCATGAGATTATCTAAAATGAAGAGTTCCTTGACAAACTTGATTTATTTTAACCAAATGCTCATCGAGAGAACATGCTTCTCTGGGAGTGAGATGCCTTGGCTATAATTTTGTATGAGATGTTCAAAAGGATGATGGGAATGCAACTTATTATGAACTCCTAATCCTTGGCCTTTGGAGATGAATTTAATAATACATTTTTTTAAGATTAGATGCTAATTTTCATTTGTATCATCCATGATACTAAATTGAGTCCTAGTTTTGTTTTAGACTAGTAAGGTCATTTGGATCCAAGTCATGTTCAAACATCATGCAACTACTTTCACCCTTTTTTTTAATAATAAAACTCTATCATATGCTTATATTCCATGACATAGAAGTGTTTGTTCCATCAAAACCATATACTACTGTTGGCTGCTATGGGAAGACCCGGGTTTACTATATTCAACCAACAACACCCCTAGATCACTGGCCCTTTCGGCGACAGACCGCAAAGCGGCCTGAAGTCTCACCCGAAGTGACTCTAATGGGTTGGCCAAGGACTCAAGTGTCTTGGACCAGGTTCTGTGGCGATCCGACTAGCGGCTCGTAGTTCCCCTAGCTCCGAGGTCTCTCTCTCTGTGCGTCGCACGATCTCCTGCGCGCGTCGCGCGATCTCCTCGCCTCGCAGCTCTTCTAGCCGCGAGATATTCCTTTTACACCGTCGTGCGGTCCCTCTCTATGTCGCGCACTTTCCTTGACTGTGATATCTCCAGCCTTATCGCATCGCCGCGCACTGTGCGACACGCAGCTCCTGCCCAACGCTAAGTCCTCAACCAGCGGTATCGCGCACCGCAGCTCCTCTACCGGTGCGGTATCACCTCTCTGTGATATCCTGCCTCCGCGGTTTAGCGCACTTCGCGTTGCTCATGTCGACGTGCGAGACTTAGCATACAAAGATATTCAATACTGCAATAGAGACTGTTTTATGCAAAGCATAAATGAACCATATGCAACATGCCCAAGACTTTAACTTATGTTTATCCTTCTATACTGTTGTGAACTGATTAACACATTCATTCATTAAACTGTAAACAAAGTCCATGAAATGACTGAGAATTGCATAAGTAAACATAACAGATAAACCAATCACATAACACTTGATTTTAACATGGTTCACCTCCAGAATGGAAGTTACGTCCACAGAACTATGTTTTTATTATAGCTCAGGGGAAGGTAAAACACAGTTCTGCTGCACCGCATATGCAGTTTAAGATCTTCTCTCTTAGATCTCTTTTCTCTTCTATATTGCTCTCCTACAATATACTCTTCCCTCTCTATCGATCCCTGTGGATCGTTACATGCATACTCTATAAGCCAGCTACTGGTTACAGTAAGATTGCTACTGCTAATAACAGAACCAGAGCTAGGCTTTTACAATAGTCTAACACTCTACAATTACTAACAACTGAATCGCCCAACTAACTGACCAACCAACCAAAAATTTTACAATACAAAATATATCCCTTTATAGGCAGCCTGAAGGTCTTACCATTACAACACTGTGGGCCTATCCCAACAGTAACCCAAAACCCTAACTAGTGACAGTCGGCCATATCTGTACTTAAGGTAGCCGCTTTCCGTCACACCACAGCTCTCTGCAGTCTTCCATGTTTCCCGGCACTGATCATGGGTACTATGCACCGCTTCGCTTTTCTGTCCTTCGTCTTCAATGCTTCAGCCTCGTTGCTCCTTCTCCTTTATGAGGGTTGCTGAGCCCTCCTATCTTCTGCCGCTGCCTTCAATGCAGTAGTTGAGCTCTCTCTTCTCGGCCGCTCAGGTACCGTTGCCTTTCTTGACTTTTCTATCTTAAAAGTCATGGTTTCCGGCTCTGCTCTCCAGCTGGAAACGTGCTACGGCGTCATAGCTCTGTCTTATCTTCTTTCCGCCAAAACTTATCTCTCCGCTAAACTAGCAGCTTCTTCTGTAGCTGCGGGACCCTGCTCCAACAACTACCTAGGACAAACCACCTAAGGTCAATCAATGATGAGATATTGCAATATAACATGTAATTAGTTGGTTTAACATGAGAACATGCATGGGAATTGAATATGGGTAGGTATGGGAGTTGTAATATTGTTAACTAAATTGGCCTATTTTGGCCACCTTTTTTGGAATCTAACAAATACCTTTCTCAAAATCCAACAAATAAAAAAATCTCGAATCTAATCAATTTGTTGTTCAAATTGTAATTTTGGCATCTTGGATTGAATTAGAAACATGGAAAATGTTAAGATCATGTTTTCAAGTTGATCAACTTCAACATTGAAATATTGAAGTTGTAGTTTACGGATTTGGGCCAAAATCATGTTGGAAAATATGTTAAAGTGGCTACATTCAGTGAACAATTAGCCCATGCCTTATGTGCAAGTAAAACTAAATTGTTTTACAACTTAAGACCCAATCTACTTAGCAAAATGCATCACATTTTTTTTACCACTAGAAAAATTCTTAATTTAAAATTTAAAATTATATTCTTACCATCAATCTATTTTTTCTATTACCATGTTATGATGCATGGAAACCCTTGGAGACTTTAATGTTGTGAACATGTGATAACTAGGGTAAATTATTGTTATTTCAATTTCAAGCACCTAACCTCAAGGGGATCAAGAGAGTCCAACCCATGACCTCCTAAACTATGTGAGAGATATCCTATTTGGAACATAACCACTTAAGTAAGCCCTCGAGACTAGTGCTACATCATACTTATCATGAAGAAAAGTACATAAACACTTAAGTAAACCCTAAAAACTAGTGCTCCATCATATTTTTTTCTAAAAAAAGTACTCTTGCTATTCACTTGGAATGAAAATTTACATATACAAACCGATCAATCTTTACATATTATACCATATCAAAAGCATCCAAAAACCTCCCATTAAAATACATCAACTCTCTAATAGCTGGCCTTTAGACATAATCAACCAGTCCATATGGTCAAAAGATATACAAAAAGATAAAGCAAGTCAACTAACATGATAACCAACTATCCAACAAAATAATTTAACGAGCCTCTCTGCTCCAGGGTATTTTCAACAAATTCTTCCCAATAGAGAAAACCCAACTCTCCAACTAGTGCTTCCTTTGACAAAGAATATGCTTCCATATTTGACTCAAGAAAAATATGTTCTATACTAATAGCATCAAAGGATAATAAAATTATTTTTTTTCTCCAACACCAATTATGCAACTCAAGTACATGTGGATTGCATAGATTATTTTAACAATTGATAACAACCATTGAATACACATGTATTTTAAGAGAGTCAATACCGAAAGAAGAATCCACCTTTGCAAGACACCACAGGGCCAACAATTCTACCTTCATGTTGGAGACATATCCACAATTCAACTTTAATCTAAAATAATGATCCTTGTTGATTCTCAAAACCATAGCTATTGCACATAATCCTCCCTGAGCCACCCCATCAAAAAGGCCTATTACTTCCCTTGAAATACACATCCACAATATGTCTAGTTTTTTTTTTAACTTTTACATTAGCTGAATAATAGTCCTTATAAAGTCCTATGATACTCAGACAACAAGCATATGAATTCAACTATTCTCCTTCAAAAATAAATAAATTCATGGTCTTCCATATCACCCAGGAAATGAAGGTTGGCATCAGACAATGATATGTACAGTTAATATACCAATTATGGAAATTTTGATCAAAGGTTTGGTTTCCCCAAACTTGTGGTATGTTTAGATGACAACAAACAAACTTCCATATATTGACAATAAATTTGTAGCTAACTGAAACGATAAAATCGTTTCTTAAGGAAATAACCAGCACAAATAATCCATATTACAGTAATCCATGGATACAATAAAAAATATGATTGATAAAATTATGGTGATGTGACAATGAAAATGATGCTTGTATAAATAACCATGTTGGGTGCCCTTTCGTAAAGAGGCATAACATTTCATCAAGGTGTCTCTTCATTAATTATTAGTTTATTTAATTATTAATGTTTATTTATTTTATATTTTGTTCATTACATTGTCTCTCCATTAAAATTGCTTTATCCTCAAAACATAATTACGAAAGACGTTATCCCTTGTTCTTGATCGTAACGCTTTCTCGTGACATTGTGTGTTTGTAGTTGTGACCCTTGACGAAATGAGACGATAGGTATTTTTAAACATTGTGTGGAAATATTGTGTCATTTGTGAAGTTGTCCATCCAAGATTTACCTTTAATGGAATTGTTTGTTGATCGATTGTCTGGAGTTGTCGATTTGGTCTTTGCTCTTTATAGGAATAATACCAGTAATTTTCCTCTTGTCATTGTTGTCAATCATAACGGCTGTTGTGATTTGGATGGCGATATGGTACTTGAGTTTCTTGTGAATTGTTTTCAGGAAATTCAACTTTTTAGTGCCTTTAACAAAAAAAATTATTGTCTTTCAAAACCATTTTATGTTGATGCTTGTAGCGATGTGACAATATGATGGTTCTTTCGAATTTGAGCATTGATAATCTTTGTATTGATTCCCTTTTTTGATGTTTGAATTTGAGCCTTTGATGACCTATCTATTGCGCTAGTCATTGTTTCTTTGTCGACAAGTGATCCCTTGCAATCTAGTTTTTCTTGTAAAGATTTATTCTCTTGCTTTAGCTTCCTAACTTGTACAATCATGCCTTGTTTAAGTTTCCTTAAGTGTAAAATTTTTTCCTTATAGTTTGAGTTGATGACTTCATTTTGTTTGTCTTGATTTTTGTGCTCACTTTCTTTTAAGCTTCTTAATTGCTCTAGAAATTCTCAATTAACCCTTTTTAAGGAAGAGCTTTCTTCGTCCTTACCTGATAATTCTTTTTGAGCATCTCGATTCTCCTCTTCTAACTTTTGATTGCATTGAACTTTATCCTTTTCCTTCTAGATTTGCACAAGTAATTTTTTATTATGATCTCTTAGATGAGAGATCTCTTCTTCTTTACCTACAATAACCTTGTTGAAATCCTTTTGTATCGTCTGTATTAATTTCGCATTCCCCTGTGACATCACCTTTGATATTTCTCTTAAGTCTTTAGATGACGCAACTTATGATTCTCACTTCATGTTAATGTCCTATAATGTGATTTTATTCTTTTTGTAGGGAAATATCAAAAACTGTTTTCAACATTTAAGATAAAAGTCCCAAATGTTCTATCCACGGTAATCCCAAAATGAGGTCATCGTCACTACTCCACAATGATTTAACTATGAATTGTGAAACACAAGTATAATCTCCAATGTTCAATTGTAAATTGCTTATTTCATATTCTTTTGTATTCCAAAAGTCTAACCTTTCACCTATATCTGACTCTAAAATCGCAAACTCGTTAGCAAGTTCAACACTAATATGATTATTGTGTTCAAAATGAGCGATAGAAATAGCAATGTATTTCCCTATGACTTTTCCTTTTGTTTGAAATAACACTGAAGCATAAGTTTTTGAAGTGCTTGGAAATATTCCTTTCTTTTCGCATTGAGACTCCAATTTGTTTTGTCGTCACAATTTTAGCTAATCTTCCTTCTAAGATGCCTTATATCGATAATTATATCTTAAAAAATACCTTGACGCGTTTAAAACACTTTGTTTTTTTATATATTTATAAAAGTTTCTTTATAACTTCTTTTAACCTTGAGATTATATATATATATATATATACTTACTTTTTAAAATATAATAATATTTTTAAACTCTTCAATTTCACTTTTATGATAACTTTCCACTTTATGCAATACACTTTTAACTCTCCAAATATAATTTGGATGCTCCTTGATATACCTTAATAATTGATGTATATATATAATTTGGATGCTCCTTGATATACCTTAATCATTGATGTATATATATAATTTGGATGCTCCTTAACATACCTTAATAATTGATGTATATATAAGACTTGAATAAACTTGGAATATGTTCCACGTATTTCTTTTATTTCCTTTCTTTCACTAAAATGTAGTGATGTATTTGGAGTGGGTTAATCTCTCGACAATTTGCACCAGGTGTTGTCGAGAGATGCCTCACGGCTTTTGCTTACTCCTCTAGTCGACACCTTCTGTGTTGGTTGTGGATCATGATCGTCCAGATCCAGAGATATTATTGATCAGTTATGTTTGTACCCCAAGTTGACTGTACACTCATCCCAGCGGGGGGACATAGTCCCCTCGAAGGGTTTAGGGGGGTCCCATCCCCCCCCCCCGACTGGGGGGTCCAGGGGGGTAACGGGCCCCTGAAGGAAAATTTTGGGATGTGTGTTGGCCAACTGTTTTGCGGACCCATGGTATTGGGTTAACCATATTATTTTCCCATGGTATTTCCCCTATAAAAGAAAAGCATTATTGTACGACTGGGTATTGTATTGTAGCATTGTAAACAATCTCTGTGATTGTGTGAGAGAGACTGTGAGAGCATGAAGAGGAAGAGTAGTAGTGTTGTTGCAGGTTGTATCCTTACATCTTGTTGGATGGTATAATGTAAAGGACTGGCAATTTATGTGTGCACGTCGCCCATCTTTGGGGTGAACCACGTTATATCTTTGTCTCTCTTGTAATCTGTTTTATGTGTTTTGCATCTTGTTTAATGCTTTAACTATATACCTGTTATTGCTCTATGGTCTTGTTTTCTAACACTCCGTAGTTTGCTTCCTCCGACTCTAGATTAACGACTCCGGCCACCCCTCTGCTCAGTTAAAGACTCAGGCAATCCAATTCTGCTTGCGGTCCCCTCCACCAGTGATGTCGTGACAACATCTTCGAGTTGGAAGCACTAAATCTCCATTTGTCAGCATGCATTGACTACATGGATATTTTGAACATCCCTTGACCAATATCCACATAGGACCTGTGAATTCAACTCGAAACAACAAATTCAACTCAAAACCCTCTACTTCATCTCCGATTAAACAGTCCTGAGTAGGAGGAAGGTCGAGTTGGCTGGGAACCCTGAGCCAACCATTTGCTATTATCAACAGACATTCTAGTAAGTAACAACAAATCGTTTGAATATGAAAATGAAACCGATATCAAAATCGTAATATCCTCAACGAATTAGACATTGTTCAAATCATATTGAAGAACTCCTAGAATACCATTGTTTTTCATCCTTTTGTGTTTTAAAAGATGAAAGATACAAGTAACTTCCCTGATTTGTTGTTACTGGAGATATTTTCTCCTTTCCCGCAGTGTGAGTGTATATGCATGCTACAAAAAAAAAATGAAATGTAGCTAGGAAAAGCAAATCAAATTTTTATAGAAGTTAAATAGTGTCTGGACATTAAAGTTCATGGATTAATTGTACGCATGTCTCTCCTGTATGCATAATGCTGATAAAAAATTCATTGAAATTTTGAATGTGATAGGAAATGATCTATACTATAAAAGGTGTTGAAGATGGTGAAGTTCTTACTTTGTAAGTTCAAGATCGTTTCATCATCTAGTCCTCCATGGCATTTGTGAGGTAGTGTCAGTAGTCAGTGGCTTTTAATATTGGCATTTTGGAAATTTTTTATAATCTTGACATTTTTTTTAGGTTGATTGTTTCAATCAATTCTATGGCTTGGCGTCTGTTATGTCTAGATTTTCTTCTTAGTCTATGAGTGTTATTTCTTTAAAAAAAATTGATTTCTTATTACTTTACATTTTTTAGTTAATTTGAGATTTTCTTTTTTAGTAATAAGTATATTTTTGTTTGATTTTATCCTTGTAATGATCTTCATTTATTTCATTTTATTGGTTTTAAAGTTTTCTTTTGGGCTTATTAGTTAATGTATATCTTTAAAGTCTGAAAAACTTATAATGAATTTTTTTCTAAACTTTATCTTTATGACGTAACCCTCGTTTTTGAGGCATTGTTCAAAAAATATTCAAAGAAAAGATTTTGTTTTTAGTTTATCTACTCTTTTTGGTCCTAATTTTCAACTTTTAGTTTATTATGATTTTACATTTTATGTTGGTTTTAGTAATTTTTTGACAATTAGTAGTTTTTGTTGGATTTAATGCTTTTAATGGTTGAATGATTTCATTATTTTTGGTCTTAAAGGTTTGTCTTTTGGGTTTATTAGTTAATATGTACATCTTTAAACTTTCAAAAACTTATAATAAAAGTTTATTTCAAGTATGTTGCTTTATTACTAACCCTTTTCTTAAGGTATTGGTTAAAATTATGCAAAAGAGGATTCATGTAGCGCAGGAGTGAAGGTTAAAGAAGGGTAGCGCTACAAGAATCTCATTTTATGAAATCATGGCAAATAATGGTGGTGCTGAGTAATCGAAAGTAGGAGGACTCATTTTACACCTGTAAGGACGGAGTGATACGTGTATAGATCGCAGTAATCATTGTGACAAGTGTATGAAAGGGAGAAAACGTTATGAAAAAAATCGTGGCAGTAGGAAGGCTGAATCAGTGCAATCCCTTGAACACATAAGATTTCACGGGTTCAAAACCCCTTAATGATAGTGACAGTTGAAGCAGTTGCGAGGAGTGTTGAAGATCGTGTGCTCACCTGTCATTTCTTAATTTGACCAAAAAATTATTGAAGGAATTGGGGGTAGTCGTGGCCGTTGAAGAGAGAATTGTGGAGGTCTGATGGACACATATGCAAACATGGGAGTGCATGTTTAGCAATGGAGATCATCATCGTGACAGGTGTGTAACCAGACAGAGAAATTATTAACTCAATTGTGATTTGCATTGACAGAGGGTTAGTTTATATGGGCAATTTTAAAAAATTCTGAAATTGTTGTCCCGATTTTACTCAACTTTCAATTTCATTGTTGTAGTGAAGCATTTTCGAAAATATTTTTCAGCTGTTTAGAAAGAAATTCATAGGTTAGGGTTTCACAGTAGAAATGAAAAAGAGTGGTAAAACGAATAGAGTTGAGCCCATGGATGCCAGCTAGGCAGAAGAGTTTCCTGAGTGTGCAACAATTTTTCAAAGGGCTGGTTGGTTTGAGTTTTTCCAGAGAATTAATGGTTTCAGCCTAGAATTGGCATACAGATTTGCACAAGGTGTTGATAAGAATATTGTTACTCTTGAAACCCTCAAATTTGAACTCACCAGACAATTAATTGAAGAGGCCACATGTACAGAATGTGAAGCGGAAATTTGGTTTAAGAAAATAACTTGTACTTTCAATTCAAAAGATTTCTTATTGCCAGAGGTTGGAACCCTAGACTGGGGCAAGGGTGTTCAGTTACATAAATTCAAACCTGAATGGAGAGAGGTTATCAGAATTCTGTAGAGTTACATTACCTGTGAAGGCAAATTTACCTCAGTTTTCAAGTATCACATTAGATTCCTCCAACATCTAAATCAAGAGTCAACAATGAATTTATCCTTTTTCTTTTTGAAGAGCCTGCAAAAAATGTCAAATAGAGTGAAAGGGCATAAAGATCACACTTAGCAATCTATCTTTCATCATGGACTTATAAAATTGATTGTTGACACGGTTCTTCAAAAAAAGGGTAGAACCTGGGAACAGGTTGTGTTTTGGTCAGGAATTCAAACTCAGCAAGAAGTTCAACCCAAGAAGAGACAAATGAACAAACAGCATTGCCTTGTAAAGAGATTAAAAAGAGAAATAGTTGAAGAGCTGGTGAAAGATAGTATTCAAGAAGAAGTTTCAACCCATAAATTCGAGGACTTTGTGGATGAAGAGAACAAAAGAACAATTAATGAAAATCAGGCGCCATTTTCAAAGAATGTAGAAGAAAGTCATATAGTTGATACAAAGCAGGAAGAGGGTAAGAGTCCTTTAGAATAGAATCAAAATATCACAAATCTACAAGAAAGTATACTAGAAATTCCTGTTACAGACAATTTGAAAGATGATAACCCATAGAGTTTAGGTGAGAAATCTAAAGAAGAGTCATTTGCAGCATAATTGAAATGTGAAATTATACAAATTTCAGCTGTTAGGTATCAAGGCAAATCATTAGTAATGCTAGGAGGAGATGAAACAAGATTTAGACCTAAAACAAGAGCAAAAAACAAGTTAAGGCTTGGCATGAAAAAGATTTTAAATCCAAAATTTTCTAAAGAGAAAGTGATTGTAATTGAAGACTCGTCATCTCAAGAAGACTTGGAGGATCAAGAAGCCCTAGATTCTAAGCTAGTTCAGAGTAGAAAGGAACATTCAGTAACTCCAAAATCATCACCAGGAAAAGACAAGGATGCAAAGCAACCAAAGGTTTGCAGTACTGAAAAAGTTAGCCCTCTAGAAGTTCCTATAGAGGAAGCATATAAAGAAGATGAAGATGATGATTTGTTATTTAGAAAAATGAACATTCCATGGTTATCAGACCAGACCTCTACAGCAAAAGAGGGACTATGCATAGATTCCGAGATTGAGAATCTACAGAAAATGGTGAAGCGGTGCAAGTATCAAATCAGTTTTCTGAGTTAAAGAAACAAAGGTTTGGTCATGACTAACAGAAGGCTAAGGGAGGACTTAAATGACATAAACACTCATTATCGAGAGTTAATTTCTCTTTCAAAGGAAGCTCTTAGAAGAAAGAAGCAGACTCAAAATCAATTTAAGAAATTGAATCAAACAATTCAGGATTTAACCCAGCAAAATGAAAGACTATCGAAGAAGGTTGAAGACTTGGAAGTAGAACAACAAAGAACCAAGAGGAAATCACAAGCTTTGGAAGGGATAGCATTGTTGGCTGAAGTAGCCAAGAACCTATAAGGATTACTACTGATAGCTGTCATGTAGTTAAATTTTGTAATAGTAAATTGTTATTTTGAAAAGATATTCGTTTTAGTAATAGTTTCGAATCTTAGCCTAAATTCAGTTAGTTAGTTATGTAACTATTTTGGGATGAAAGAAATATAAAAGAAAGAAATGAGAGGTTAGGGGGGTTCGAATTTTCACACAAGGAGAGGCTTTTTTGTGCTGTGATATCTCAAGTTAGCCCTCACAACTCTTATGTAAGTGGATGGTTGTTTTTTTATTATATATAAACTGATAAGCCATTTTACCTATTATGTTGTCTCATTTCTAATCAGATTGATTACTCGGTCTATAATTTAATTTCTTGTTTAAAGTTTTTATTCATGTAAATGCTTATAGCATGTGGATGAAATTAATGTTTCGTGTGTAATGTTTATGGTTTATTGGAATGTGTTTGATCCCCAGTTTATCTACTTGTGCATAATTTAGTTTTGTATTAGCTTGTTGTTGTTTTTCCTCCTTGTTGATGAAGTTTTCAACCAAAACTATAAACCAAAACCCTAAAAAATCAATTCTATTTTATTTTTATTTGAGATTGTGTTAACTTGTTCTTGTGGTAGTATAGGAACAATTTCAAGCACTAACATCTTTGGCATCGTTGCCAAGGATGAAACTGAAGGTATATCTTCCCTGGGTTTTAATCATTCAACTGATTTTAAAGGCTGAGCAAAATCAGCAAATCTTTTAGACTACTATTTCACCAAGCAGTGTCCACAGTGGCTACCAAAAGGATTGGAACCAGGAGAAAACCTACTTCACCTTTGCATCCAGATATTCCTGGTCCAGAACACATTGTAAAGGAAGCTGGAAAAATTCAGAGATCAGAGTCTTCTCCTGCTTTATATACTTCTAAGTTTTTTGACCTAATATCACCTTTTTCACATTCAGAAGAGAAAAAAGAAAATTTGTCATGGTAAATACCTACTTTACTAGTTAGCAGTTTCTAGGTTTTTATTGACCCACAGTTCTTTAAAAAATAAAAAACTCAGTCTTTTGGAAAGATTCCTTTGTTTCAATTCAAAACCAGCAAAAGCCCTTTTCAGCCAAGTTCCAATCTAGTAAACATTCCTTTTCCTTCACCAAACCCTAGTAGTTCCATCATGGCAAGACAACAACCTTTGGACGTGATGGATAGAATGGTGGTTGCTAGGTATGCACCATTGAATGCCCTTCCAGGAGGGGATTATCATAAATATTTTCCAAGGTTCAATGGGCAAGGAGAAACAACTGTTGAAGAGCATTGGGATGCTTTTCTTAGCTATGCAGACAACCAAAACATTGAAGCAAAAGATGTATGGTTGAGGGTGTTTGTGCAGAGTCTGGATGGGGAAGTTAGGAAGTGGTTCAAGGAATTACCAGCAAATTCAATCACCTTGATAGAAGAGCTACAAGATGCATTTATGAGGCAATGGGGTGACGCAAAGGACCACACTTACTATATTACTGAATTTGGAGCCTTAAGGAGGAAGAAGGATGAAACCATAACAATTTTTTCTAAAAGATTTAACAAGATGTATGGCAGTCCTGTAGAAATAAAACCCTCTGAAACTTCAACAAAGCTTACTTATGCCAATGATTTTGATCATGAATTCTCCTTACACCTAAGAGAGAGGAGACCAATTACCCTATTGAACATGTAAGAAGTTGCTTTAGAAGTAGAATCCAATATCATAGATTCAAACAGACTTAAAGTGAATTCAGATCAACAAGCATATGATAGAAAGGGTAAGAAAGAAGTGGTTCCAACATCTTCCACATCACAGTCAACTGATAGTAAAATTGATGAAATGGCTAAATTAGTCAAAATTTTAACAGCAAAACTTAATAAATTGGAAATGGAAAAGAATTCAAACAAAACTGCACAAGAGGGAGAAAGAAACCCTAATAATCCTAATCAATTTAGGCGTCAGTTTTCACCCATATTTATTCCTAGAGAGCAAATAAATAATTATATACAATGGGAGAGGAGAGAAAGATCAAACAATTCCTCCTCCTCTGCAAAACAATATGATAAATGAATCTGAAGAGGGTGAAGATATACAGGATGAAGAGTTAAATCAAGATATGAATTATTTTGGAGAATTTTCAGCTTAAGGTTTCTTAACATAAGATGAATATCTAAATTCTGAATTTTTTGATGCAAATGTTTACCAAATAAAAAATGATTTGGCTCCTCAAGTTTCAGCAAAAATAGATTAGTCAGAACCAAGAAGGTCCATTAATTTGAGGTCTGGCCCAAAACAAGTAGCTTAGATTCTGAAGAAGAAAATAGTTTCATCTCCTAAACAGTCTTCTAGTCAAGCACATGATAAAAGAACATATCAGGGTGAGTCAAATAAAACTGCAGAGATTGAAGAGATAAACAGGAATGTGCAGACATTTAATTTTGAAAATGAATTGTGTAAAATCAAGATTCCAGTCCCATTGACTGAGTTAATGAAGAATCCATGCTATAGAAATCCAATTCTCAAAATGATAGGTGCAACTACTAATCAAGTACCCTCAGATACTCTGAACTTACAGGAGGAACATCCTAGAATTTTCATTAGTTTTGCATTAGCTGATAAAACTAAAAGTGATTCAAACTCATCTCCACCATTCTATATAACATTGACAATTCATGATCAGATGATTCATAATTGTTTACTTGATTCTTGTGCTTCTCACAATTTGATGCCTAAGGCAGTTATGGAGGATTTAGGGTCAAGTATTACAAAACCCTATCAGGAACTATATGCATTTGATTCCAGGGTTGTTAAATGTTTGGGAGTGATTAAATATATGGTGGTAAATTTAACATAGTTACCTAAGAAAAGTGTAATCATGGATATTGTGGTAGCAGATATTGCTCCTAAGTTTGGAATGTTACTTTCAAGATCTTGGGCCAAGAAGGTAGGGGGTATTTTACAGATGGATTTATCATATGCGACAATCCTTGTTTTTGGAGGAGAGAATAGGAGATTGTATAGAGAATTACAGTATGCTTACATTGTCACTGATGAAAGGAATCCAATAAACCATCCACTTTATGCTGTAGAAAAGGATTTAGGCTCATGCATGTTGCATTTCGGCGATGATAATACTATTGGTATGTTGCAAGTTGAAAAAGAAAAGTCATTCAAATGCTCTGTTGAACAAAGGGATGAGTTGTGGCAAATGTATTTTGATGGCTCTTCATCTAAAGAAGGAGTTGGAGCAGGTATTTTTTTGGTTTCCCCTGGTGGTGAAATGATAAGTTTGATGTATAAATTGGAGTTTGTAACTACAAACAATACAACAAAATTGAGGCATTGTTACAGGGTTTAAATGCTACAAAGGAACTAGGCATTAAACAAATTTCTATTTATGGTAACTCTGAATTGGTTGCCCAACAAGTAAGGGACAAATATCAAGTAAAGCAAGGTTTGTTGAAAGTTTATAGGAATGAGGTCTAGGACATGATTGATAACTTTTTTATTGCATTTAACATTACTTTTATTCCCAGAGATCATAATTAGACAGCTGATTCTCTTGCCCTAGCAGCCACACATTTCAGGATTCTGAAACAAACTCAGTTAAAGTATCCTATTGAAGTCAGATACAGGCCTTCAGCACCTGATAATATCAAACAATGGAGGGTTTTTGAAAATGACATAGAAATAAAGAAATTTCTGGAATTGACTGGTGAGTTTTCAAATATGTTGATAGATCAAGATGAGGAGGAGGAAGTTGAAGAGGTTGATGAATGTTCAGAAAATGAGATTGTTGGACATAAAATTATCAAATTAAATAGCAATTTTATTCCTAAAGGATTGGTCCCCCTTGAAAGAATTTTTTCAAAATATGATACTCCTTTGAAACCAGCAATGCAATATTTAGAAGAGAATGTTGTAGAATGTAATATTGGCACAGAGGAGCAACCTAGAATGGTGAAAATTTTGAAATCTCTTTCACCTGAACAAAGAAACAAGTACATTAAATTGTTGAAGGAGCATGTTGATGTATTTGCTTGGTCCTATGTGGACTTGAAAACTTATGACATAAGTATTATTCAGCATAAAGTCCCTTTAAAGCCTAATGTAAAACCTTTAAGAAAAAAGTTAATAAGAATAAACCTTGCTTTATTCCTAGTCATAGAGAAGGATATTAACAAATCATTGGATGCAAAAATCATTGTTCCACTCAGATACTCATCATGGGTGGCTAACCTAGTTCCAGTCAGGAAAAAGAATGGGGAAATAATATTATGTGTGGATTTTCGTAATCTAAACATAGCTTCACTAAAAGACAATTACCCATTACCTAAGATTGAGCAGGTTTTGCAGAAAGTAATGGGAGCTTAGAGAATGTCAATGGTGGATGGATTTTCTGGGTATAATCAGATTGCTAGGCATCCATATGACAGGGAGAAGACAGCTTTTACCACTCCTTGGGGTACTTTCATGTATGACAAAATGCCATTTGGTCTAATGAATGCTAGTGCGACATTTCAAAGAGCTATGGATATAGCCTTTGTTGGGGAAAAAGAAAAGTTTGTTGTAATTTATTTGGATGACATTACAGTATTTTTACAATTTGATGAAGAACATCTAAAGCACCTCAAACAAACCTTTGTGAAATGCAGGAAATATGGATTGTCACTAAATCCAAAGAAGTCACACTTTGTTGTTCAGGAGGGAAAAATCCTAGGACATTTGGTTTCAGCGGATGGAATAAGAATTGACCCTCAAAGAGTTAAAGCCATTTTAAAAATCAGTTTGCCAAGAAGTAAGAAGGATGTTCAGTCATTTATTGGTAAGATTAATTTTCTGAGATGGTTTATTCCTAATTTTGTTGAAACTATAAAGCAAATAACAACTATGTTGAAGAAAGATCAAGAAGTGAAATGGACAGCAAAGGCTAAGAATTCATTTGAGAAGATAAAGAAGGCCCTTACGGAAGCTCTTATGTTGGTGAGCCCTGATTTTTCGAAAGATTTTCTGAATTTTTCCTTTGCATCATAGGATATAATAATTTTTTACTACAAAAAAATGCAAAAGGGATGGAGCAGCCAATTGCTTTTTTTAGTAAGACTCTCGAGGATTCAGAATTGAAGTATAGTAATTTGGAAAAACAAGCATATTCATTGGTAAAAGCATTGAATTTTTTCAGAATTTATATTTTAAATTCAAAGATCATTGCTTACGTTCCTAATGCTGCTATAAAAGACATTTTGACTCAGCCAGATTATGAAGGAAAGAGAGGGAAGTGGATTGCAAAGATTATGGAGTATGATGTGGAAATCAAACCTACTAAGCTAGTGAAGGGACAAAGTTTGGCTAAATTGTTAGCAGACTCAAATTGTGAAGCTATTGGCCTCCATTTGATGGCAGAACACTCAGTACCAGAAGAACTGCAAGTAGGGAAGGACAAAGAGAAAATTATTGACAGGTATGCAGACTCAGTTTGGTATGCTGACATTGTTTATTTCTTATTGTTGATGTAATTGTAACTTTGGAATGTATTCACTTGTATATCTGATGTATTGTACCCTAATGTTTATTCCAGGAAGTGTTTGTAATGTAATTGAGTCATGTCATGCCCTGATGTTCCGATCGAGAGTTTCTATAATGTAAATAAGTCATGTCAAGTCATTGTGGGTAACCCTCATATTGTTCAAGGGTTAAAGTCCCCGCAGTTGCGGGGCCGTAGGGTTATTAGACTCTCCCAGTGAAGTCAGCCCTAGTGAGTTATTGTCAAGTTGGGAATTAGTATAAATACAGAGTAAGCCTCTCTATTTATCACACACTCACTCACACTCAGTTGTAGCGCATAGCGGAGGGAGAAGAAGTTGTTGGGGCTAGAAAGAAAGAGGCTACTGTTGTCGAGCGATCATCTTACTGTTTTGGGGTTTTACTTTTGGTGTTGATTCTATCTCTGAGGAAGTTGCAGGGTTTTCTCCATTTATGTTTTCCCTGAGGNCTTGTTATTCTCTCAGTTAAAGATCCTAATATAATGCTAGCTTGAATGATAAAAATCTAACATGGTATCAGAGCTAACCTGAGAAGAAGACATTGTGTAGCTGCAGAAACTAGGGCTTCTTACTTTTTGGATCTCCCTCCACAAATTTTCAGCAAAAGAAGGTTGGGCTGACTCTCCTCCCTAGGGCGCATCTTTCTGTCGAAGCAGAATCTGATTCTGAGCATTTTCATTTTTTGACCCAACACTACTGCCGAAAATGAGGGCTTTCCACAGAAGTGGAATTTTTAAGTGAGCCCAGGCCTGGATTGATCTCCTCCTCAAAATCAAAGTTTATATATCAAGATCAAAGCATTTGGTTGGACAGAACTACGAGAAAGTCAAACCCTAATCTGCTCCTGAACCAGCGCTGCAGAAATTCAGCTTCAGATCCAGATCCGACATCTTGACCTAGTAAGATCTAAATATTTTGTATTTCCATTTTAGGTTCTCAATTAAGATGTCTCATCATACCAAGCTTGATGAAAATATTGAGGGAGTTGATAACTTCTGAGCCTGGAAGTATAAGATCTCCCTTGTCCTGGAAGAAAATGAGTTGGACTCCTACATCAATGAGGAGGGTCTAGTTCTAGAGGAAGAGGAGGATAAGCCCTTACACAAGAAGAAGTTGGTTATGGCTAAGAGGAATATTTTTGATTCAATCAAGGATCACCTCATACCACAGGTGTCCTCCCTAAAGACACCTAAAGCCATGTTTGATGCCATAACCAAATTGTTTGAAGGGAAGGACATAAATCGGAAGATGACTTTGAGGAACAAGTTGAAGAATGTAAACATCCAGAATGAGGAGACCATACAGTCATACTTTAAAAGGGTCTCCCAGATCAAAGAACAACTTGAAGCAGTAGATGAAGAAGTGGAGAATGTAGAAATTGTGATGACAACCTTGAATGGTCTCCCTAGATCATGGGATTCTTTCATCTAAGGAATCTGTGCTATAAATAAGCTAATCAAGTTCAGTAAACTGTGGGAAGAATGCTCATAAGAAGAATCTTGAATAGTAGCTCGAGAAGAAAATATGGGAAATGAAGATCAGGCTCTCACAGTACACTCTAAGAAAGGCAGGGAAAATCATCATCACCAAGGTAAGCATTCTCATCAGAAAGATAATTTTGTAAAAACAAATAAGGATCCATCCAAACTCAGATGCTAGACATGTGATGAAAGAGGACACTTTGCTATAAATTGTCCCCTGAATAAGAATGGATCTAAGAAGAAGAACTCAAAAAGAACACATGATGCTCACACTACTGAGGATGATGATCCTCCCAGAAAGAGAGTAAAACAAGAAAGTGAAGACTCTTCAAGTGATGAAGAATATGTTCTAATCTCCGCTCTCATAGGAACTGTCACACATGGAAGCAAAGATTGGCTTATTGACAGTGGGGCTTCAAAACACATGACAGGATTCAAGGAATCCTTCGAGAAACTATCCGAACATAATTCACCCCATAAGGTGAAACTTGGGGATGACTACCAATATCCCATAAAAGGTAGTGGTGAATCCTCCTAGAAGCTAGACTCTGGAAAGTTTATGAAAATGAAGGATGTCTTGTTTGTACCAGGACTAAAGAAGAATTTTCTCTCCATATCGGCACTAGATGCAAAAGGCATGATGGTTGCATTTGTAGATGGCCAAGTCCTCATGTGGCCAAGAGGAAAGACAATTGACGATGCAATAGTAATTGGAGAACAAGAAGGAGGATTATACAAATTGAAGGGCCATCCAAAACAAGCTTTGGTCCATGACTCAATAGAGCCAAATCAACTTTGGCATAGAAGGTTTACACATGTGCATTACAGAGCACTACCACTTGCAATAAAATCTGTTGAAGGACTTCCAGAAATGCAGTCAAAACATGAAGGAGTCTGCAAAGGATGTGCGAAAGGAAAGAACACGAAGAAGGAATTTCCTAGCAAGAGCAAAGAAAAAGGAATCTTGGAAATCATTCACTCCGATGTATGCGATCCAATGTCATCCAGTTATTTAAGCAGGTATGTATACTATGTTTCCTTTATTGATGATTTTTCTAGAAAGACATGAATTCAAAGCCTTAATCGAGAACCACACTGAAAAGAAGATCAAGAACTTTCGATCAAATAATGGTAGAGAATTCATATCAAATGAATTCAAAGAGTTATGCAAAGATTCAAGGATCAAGAGGGAGTTATCCATTCCATATAATCCACAACAAAATGAGGTTGCAGAAAGGAAGAATAAAACGATCATGAAAGTTGCAAGAGCAATGCTTCATGATCAAGATCTCCCCATGCATCTATGGGCAGAAGCTGTCAGAACAGTGGTGTATGCACAGAACTGTACTCCACATAGAGTACTCGAGAACAAGACACCTGAACAAGTCTTTTCCGACAAGAAACCAGAAGTCAGCCATCTAAGAATATTCAGCTGTCAAGTGTACATACACATTCCGAAAGAAAAGAGGACAAAGTTAGATCCTTCAAGAAAGAAGGGTATATTTGTGGGATACTCTGAAGCTCGAATGCTTACAGAATATACTTCCCAGGTGTTGAGGCCTGGAAATTCGCAGGCGACAACAGAAAGGGATTCTCCCCAATCAACGTTCCCAACTAGCCCGTTGACTGTTTGGTATAGGAAATCCGTCCGGTTTGCGGTCCGGCTACTATAAGTCAAGTAACAAAACAAAGGTTTTATCGGTTGCGGCCCGGTCCACCGAGTTTTTGTAATTTTTTACTTAATGTATGAAATACAGATGCCTAATTAGCCATGTAGGGTCGTGAGGCTGCAAGGAGCATCACAATGTGATGCGCAGGTTCTTACCTCTCGTCTTAGGCTCCCAAGCCTCCCAATCACATATGCAGCCCTGAAATAAACTAACTACCTATCTATCCACCTATCTCCGGGGAGCTAGAATATGATTTATTTATGAGTAATGTGGATTATTCATGTAATATAAATAGAAATTACAGGTAGCTGATATTCTTCTCTACAACACATGAAAAATTAAAGATATTTCAACAATCAGATAGCCAACTGTTTCATAAGCAGCATACATTACTCATAGTGGAAATCTTCATGAAATAAACCGAAAAACATTCATACAAGAACATAGGTTCAATGAGTTAGAACGGTCTCACAGTTAATGGACATAAAGCTGAAAACGAAATAGTTCCTCTTCAACAAATCCATAGCACAACATTTGAATATTCCACTAAGCTTTCTCCAACAGGAAAACTGTAATTTTCTATTGCAAAAGGAAATAGTTCTTCTTACAATATGTCTTCACCAGTCTCACTGCGAAAAATTCATTTTCCCTTCTAAGTCTCTTGCATTTATACAAAAGGGTCAGATCGTTGGGCTGCCCAAAGTGACCTTTGGGCTTCCCAACCTCTCGTCTTCCAACGTTCTACCTTTATTAAATTCTTTACAAAATACAAAGGTGACTAATCCCTCACGAGGAGGGCCCCACTTGGCTGTCTAGAAACTTCCTCCATGCTGTAGCTTCAGTAGCGATGCCTTCAAAGGCACAAGGCTCCAAAAACTGAATATTTATCTCAAACTTCTCAGCTTGTTTCTTGATAGCCTCAACCCTGGATGTACTCAATCGGAGCTGATCTTCCAGAATCTGTATACTGACAGCTGGATGATCTACTTCACTTCTCAAGATCAGATCATCCAGGGCTTTGATATCCTGCACCTTAGCTTCTTCCTCCTGGAATCTCTTCTGCAATAGCTCCACAAAGGCATCGTGATCTGGGAAAGCTTCCAGCCTCTCTTCAGCTGTGATCTGGCACCGGTTGTATGTAATGAGAAGTCTTCTGAAAAACTCGGTGCATAATCCCTTTGTCTTTTTTACTGCCTTCTTGAAGTCTTCAGCGGTGTTAATAGCAAACTCCACTAGGTTATAGTCCCGCTTGAGGGCCTGCTAGTCTTTCGAAGGTAGATCTGCTGGGGTTTCTTCGTTGTTCTCCAACCTTGCCATTCTTGCAGTTAGGACCTCTAGAACGTCTTAGGATCTATCCACAAAGTAGGATGTAGTTTCCAGGATCTCCTCCAATCGGCCGTAGATCTGTAGCACTCTACATCTTTCTTTTTCAACAGCTGTCTGCAGCTGCAGCATCTTGGTTTTCTGGGTCAATACATGCTCCTTGAAAGGCTGGAGGTTAACCTGTTGTTCTCTTGCCACTTCCAAAGCAGTGGTCAAAGAAGAGATCTGCTCCTGATGTTCCTTTCTCAGTTCTTGAGTGTGCATATCATTTTCCTGCAGGAGGATCTTCAGCTGCTCTTCTAGCTCCTCCACCTTTGCCAGTAGCTGTCCCTTCTCACCCTTTAGATCTTGGCATTCCTTCTGCACTTTCTCTAGGCCCTCCTGTGCTGTTTCCTTGACTTGCATTTCTACTTGGAGGGCCTGTACTTCATCTCTTGAGGACTTCATTTCCCGCTGCACATCTTCATATTTCCTTTTGAGCCGGTTGCTTTCTTCCCTCTCTTTCCTCAATGTATCCTTTAATTGAGCAAAAGATTTCTTAGATTGCTCCAGGTCTATCATTATCTTGCCTACATTATCCTCTGAAGCTTGGATGAATGCAGACTCGGCTCTTAGGGTAAATCTCGGATCCTGGTCAGTTCCTAACATAACAGTCATATCTGTTATCATTTTGCCAGGTAGACCTTCCGCCTCAACTTTCCTTTCTGTCCTCTTTATTATTCTCTTCGTTGCCCTATCATAATATACGGTGTTGAAATCAGGGATTTCCTTTCCCTTTTCCTGCACAAAATGGACCAACTTGAGTGTGGGGACCATGGGTATGCTGGTAGCAGGTACTTGAGGGGTTTGAACCTCAGGGTTCTCCACTTCCTGAGCCTGCCCTCCTACTATTTTAGAAGCTGACTGCTGTGTCAACTTTATTCTTTCAGCTTCTTGCTTTTGGAGCTCCTCATCGAGCTTTCTCTTTGCTTCCTCTGCTTTATCGGCTGCTTCCTGAGCAGCTCTTCTTTCTTCTTCTGTATGAAGCCTTTCTGCAGCCTCTTTCGCCAACCTCTGGGCTTCTTCATCCCTCCTTTTGGCCTCTTCCTCAGCCTTAGCCTGTTCGTCCCCTTTTCCACCTTTGGTAGTTATCTTCTTCTTGAATCTTCTCATCAGTGCTGTCATGTTTGGAGCATTCCGAAAGATAGATTCATCCCTATCGAAATGGTGGGTATACTCAAAATGCACCTTATGCTCTTTACAGTGCTCAGCTACTTTCCCGTGAGTATCATTTCTCTGGAAAGGCATCTCGCCAAAATGGAACTTCTCCAACTCCTCTATGAATTCAGCAGCTTGTTTCACCTTGGTGAATCTGTAGCTTCCTAGTTTGAATGGCAAAGGAGGGTAGGCAGTCTTCTTATCTTCGAACAGAAAACTACCTATTCCATCTATGAACACTTGTCTGACTGCCTCCTTGTGGACTATGTAATCTCTTGCATATTTGGGCAGCAGTGAAGGCATTCTTGATCCTCCAAACATCCGGAAGTACATGCCATTTTCAGTTAAGTAATAATCCGCGTATTCTTCTATTACTTGCATGGATTCTTCCGACATACAGTCACACTCCTTCTGGAAAATGAGTGTGTACAGTGGCATAATGAAGTGCTCACAGACCTCTCTGTAATAGCTATGGTACAGGTGAGCCCACAATGGTCTATAAGCGGCATAAACAGGCATTCTTTCCATGTCCCAGATGCACCTGAGACTGCGGAAAGGCTGGTTGCACAATATGCAGTCTATCAATATTGAACTCATATAGAATTATGATCTTTTCTGGGACTCTCCCTCCAAGGCTGAGGTCAAGCAAGAAGAAAGACTGTTGGATACCATCCTGGCCCAATTGAAAATTGTCCCTTGGGTAACCACATGGAAAATGATGGGTATCGATTCTAGCTTGAAGAGTCTGCCATGAGCTCTCCCAAAGACCCTATTAAGCATCAGAGATATAAATCTGTATGGAGCCCTCAAGCTCGCCGTATCATATTCACTGGTCGGTCTGTACCGAAAATGTTTTCCCTGCAATAGCATTCTCTTAAGAGTCTCTACTAGGTCCATTCTAATGTTATCCAGCTAGTCATCAGATAAGAAGACTTGGGCTTCTGGCAGGTGATAATCCAATGCTACATATCCAGGGCTAAATGCAGCATAGCCCTGTCTGTCAATATTTTCCAGAATCATCGTGGTTCTATCTGCCCGGGGAAGAATCCAGCCCATTACCTCAGAGCATGGGAACAGCTCTGGCCTGGTGGCAACTTTCATGAGAGCAGATTTCTCTATGTTAGCATAGATGGATTCTTCTTCGAGGCCCATGTCGGGAACTTCCCTGCGGGAAATCAATCTATATATTTCACCCCATTTGTACTCGGGTTCAACACCAGAAACACATTGAGTGTCTTCATATATGTATTCGGTCTTCGTGACAACCTCTACTTCTGGTTCTTCTTCGACCACAGGGGCCTTCTTCTTCTTCCTCTTGGACATGGTGTATTCGAATTCTTCCTGCCATATATAACATTGTAACATTGAGAAATTCAAGGTGCAGACATTTATATGACAGTGTGCAGCGTTTTATTTCTTTAATGTGTATTATGACGGCAATTTGTTAAAGAGACAAATGTATGCATGGATAGCCTAAAATGGCCTGACTAATATGAACTGTTACAACCAAAGTGCAGCATTTAATGACCTTGTCTATATCTAGCATGATGCAAACATGTCATATATAGTAAAAAGATAGCAATCTACTACTGTTGTATGATATTGAACAATTATATCAACCACATTCAAGATGACAAGGAAAACTACATTAATAAGCCACCCATTTCTGCTTTCTATGCATGCCATGGTCCTTTCGCTGCACAGGAAAGACTGTAGCAGCTACGCAGGCTTTCAATGGCGCCTTAGCAAAACCATACCCATGCCCCTCTGGTCAACAAACTAAGAATAAAGATAAATTTCCTCTCACAGGCTGAGGCTCGACCGCTGAGCTCTACGGGGTAGCTTGAGGTACATCGGTACAAAATGGCTGGGGTTTAAGCGGTGCGGGAAACAACAGTAGTAACCATGAGGCTTTCTTAATGGCGCCATGCCTACACCAATAGAAAAACATATTTCCTTCAGCAGGCCACGAATTCAACCCTAAGCTCGCCGAGGATGCGCAGAACCGCGAAGGTGGAAAACGGCTAGGGCTTAAAATACGGGTAACGCA
The DNA here is from genome assembly GCA_001517045.1 of Pseudotsuga menziesii. Taxonomy (NCBI): domain Eukaryota; kingdom Viridiplantae; phylum Streptophyta; class Pinopsida; order Pinales; family Pinaceae; genus Pseudotsuga; species Pseudotsuga menziesii. Next base: position 92,467 of record LPNX010504367.1, on the reverse strand, counting down.
CCGCGGGATAAACAACCCCCAAAACCCTAAAGCAGTCCATGGCATACCTACCTCATACCTATCATGACTGTGAAAAGTGGTTTGGCATAGATGGCGTAACGGCCGTCTATGCCGAAACCCCTCAATCCCTACGCGCAGGGTAGCGAAATGAACGGCGGCGGAAAAATCAAAGTTGTCCTGATGGTTAAACTACCTTCCCACGGCCAAACAAGATAACATCTCCACTTATATAAGCGTATAACCTAGCGGGTCAAGGAAAAGGGTCGGGGACGTAAAACCACCGTAGAAAAACCACTAACAGTTCAAATGGAACGGGAAAACGATGAGGAGCCTACCTGGCTATACGGCGAGTGGGGCGGATTGATGACGGGTCGATGCTTCCACAACTGCCACCTGGATGTAGGTACACCGACAGCGGGGATCTTCGCTTCCTCAAGAAAATGACAGCTCGATGGTGACAGTGCTCAATGAAAAATAACAATAAAAAAAACAATACACTGTCCCTGTATATATATATTTGCTCACACGTGCGAGGAGAACATATCGGACATCGGCTAGCTTTTGCGTCGGAGGTTGGAAGTAATCTCCCTTCCGCAACGGCGGACGGGAAAAACATAGACCCAGCCGCGGAGACCCGCGTGGTAGAAGAACAAAATCCGAGAATCGGACGTCGGAAGGTTTTAGAATCGGAGGATGGAAGCTACCATTCTTCCGCTATGGCGGACGGTCAAAGCGTCGAGCCTTCCGCTCTGGCTATACAATCGAGAAGCAGTTGGGAGATCAGACGTCGGAAGGTTTTAGAATCGGAGGATGAAAGTGTGAATCTTTCCGCAACAGGGAAAACTAACATGATGAAAGGTTCCAACTCAAAACTGAAAAGCAGTCAACAAGAACACACGGATCGGGAGAAAGCAAAAAGTCGAAAGTCGAAAACCCATCCGCAACGGCGGAAGAAACGATCATAAAAGCCTCCGATGCCAAACAAAAAAGCGTCCGATGTGAAAAACCCAACGGGTCAGAAGTCGGAAGGTTTTTCTTTCTGCCAAAACAAAGATCCATCCGCAACGGCGGAAGACCTAAGCTAAGATCCACCCGCAACGGCGGAAGACCAAAACAAATCATCTTCCGATTCCAGCATGTTTTCAAATGCGCTTAATGGCAGCGATAGAACTTGATCAAATAGTGGATGAATTAAGGCATCAGAGGAAGAAATCAAAACAATGGGTAGCTCAATCCAAGCACCAACAACGTCTTTCTGAAATTTCTTAGACCAATTTCAAGCAGAAAATCAAACTAATCCAAGCAAAGGAGGGTCCTAAAATTTTTAGAATTTTGGGAAATTGTTGCAGCTGCAACAATTGGCGACTACCTGGTGAACCCCAGATTTTTGAATTAACTCCTTCCCAGTGCAAGACCGTCTGAATAAAAGTTGAAATCTTCTAGATGTCTTTATCCTCGGGCTGGCCAGCTTAAGCATTTGAACCATTGAGAAGTAGTCTATTCTTTGGGAAATGGTAGCATCAAAAATATTGCAAGTCTGAATAACTATTTTGAGTCCAGATAAGTGAGGTTTATTTTTCCATTCCTCAAGTAGTTTACAGCTTGGACACCACAGGATTGTAACAAAGAGTAAACAGTATTGTCCTTTTGTTCCTCATTCCCATGACAACTGCACTTTGGTGCCTTCTGAACTTTAGTTCTTTTGATATGAGTCCTCCTGCAAGCCTTTCTTACTAAAGTTTAGTTCAGGATCCTCTATCCCATAGTGTCCTTTTGTGTGAACAATATACTTCATATTTCAATTCACGGACGGAGAGGATCTTGTGGCCGTTTAGTACTTCATGCTTTGATATTTTGCTTTGATATGTATTGTTTTTCTTTAAGGAGTTTTGACTCTTGATAGCTTTTTGCTTTTCTAAATATATGTCATGGGATCATTTATATATGATATATGTTTTACTCTGCTTCCTTTCCGTGGGTCTTTTGCTGTCACCCCCTTGGATATTTAAGATGTGAAATGGATGGAGCCTCGAAATAGTATTCCAGACTTCTTTTACTTCTGAGCTATTTACAGGGGTTAAGTAAGACTTCAATGAATGCATTGCCAGTTAGGAACGCTGCTACTAGAAGACATTCTATACTTTAAAGCACAGTCTTTTTCTCAAGATTTCAGTTAATAAAGAACCATGATGTTTCCATTGCAACCAAAAGTTTGCCTCTTTGTTCAAAACCAAACGAAATGCTAGCAAAACAATCAAATAATCAAAAGAAAAAGCATCAAAGCATTAAAGAACACAAAATCAATTTATTTATGTACAAAGCAAAGAAAAGAAAAATATTGCCCACTCCTGAAAAATCTTTAATCATGGGGAGTTAAGGGGTGGGCTGAATAATAGAAATGAGTTGCTTAACCATGATCTAGCTGTGTTGTTTTTGAAGCTGAACACATGTCTACTATTCTATAATCATCTCTTACAGCCTGAGGAAGTTGAAGGAGCTCAGGCTGAGTGTCAGTTATATAACTAGCCTTTCTTGAAGTAAGATGTCTTAATGCAAGCTCAGTTAGATAATTTCCCAGGACAGACTCAGCAGATACATTTCCCTCTCCTAGCTCAGTGACATTGTGCTTCATGTAGGGTTCTCTTAATATCTTAATTAGGTTTGGGCTGCCCTTCTGAAGTAACCACAAGTGAGACCAATCTGAAGCAAAATACCCATTCAGTCTTGCTGTCCAATCTCGGTTCAGGATCATTCCATAGCCATCAGGTATGTCTGCTACTACAATGTCAATGTAATGACATGTTCTTTTATTTGCAGATAATCGAATCAGAACATTCTCCATCTCCCCCACTACTTTGACACTACTCTTGTCTAGTTGAGTGACGTCCCAAATAGTAGGTTTTACCTGCCCATTAAGTTTTTTGCAAACCGCCAGAGGCATAACATTCATCGATGATCCAGATTCCACCAAACAATTATGCACCTTATGATTCAAAATTTCAAGAGTCACAAGGAAAGGTGGAGCGCTAGTTTTCCTTGTCCTAGTTAATTCGATCTTTTCTTTCACAGGTTGGTTTTTTGTGGGCATCTCCTCTTTAAGTCTGTCAGCTTTTCCTTCCTCATAATCTTCCACAGGTTTGGCAGGTTCAACGAGTGGCTCTGTTTCCTGTTTGCAAGTAGTGGCTTCAGGTGTGTCATCTTTAGCATTCACATCTACTTGCCTCTTGACATTCTCTTGCAAATTTTTATCCTTTGGAAGTATTGCATTGTCCTTAATTGCCAGGTTCTTATCTTTTGTGGTTGTAGGTGTATATTGAGATTTGAGAGCATCTTCTTCTGTGTTGAAAAGCGAAACACCCTTCCATGAGAACATGGTATCATCGTCTTGCTTCTCTATGGGCTGTTCTTTTCCTCTTTCTTCACCCCTGTCTTCAGTTAATTTGGACTTCATCAACTTATTCATTACCAAAGACATTGAATTCAACCATTGAGGGCACTTCTTCTCAGAGTGAGGTTGCTAGTGAAAAGTACAGAAATTATCCCCCCTATTTCTGTTATATTTATTGAGGCTAAATTTGGGGGAGGGATTTTCCAATGGTTGTTATCCTCTCTTTTCGGATAGTAGGGCTTATAAGTTTTCTGAATGTCCCTTTCTTTTTCCAGATCTATTATTCGGCTCGAAAGCTTCTGCATCGTTTTCATCATTCCCTCAAGATCATGTGAGTGCTCCTCTCTGGGTTTGGACAACACCAAAACTCTTCTTTCTGTAGTTTTCTCCCCAGGTAGATCAGGATAATCCTCTACACTTTCGCTCTCAGCCTCTACTCTTTCGGCCTCTTCATAAGTCTCTACCAATGTGGGTTTGGCTTTCATCTTGGCAAACATGGCCAGCTCAGGCCCTAGAGCTGAGGTATAATACTCAATTAAGACCTTGTCTGAGGGTCTGTCAGCTTCATAGAAGTTCTTTAGGTATATTGAAAATCATTGAGTGAAAACATGTACCTCCTCATTCTTCTCTTTTCTTAACAAACCGAGACCTTTCATTAATGAGGCATGCGTTTTTTGGGTGGTGTATTTACTTCTGAAAACCTTCTCAAAGGTGTCCCAATTAGGAATCGAATTTGTAGGGAGACTGAAATACCAGGATGTTGCTGCTCCTTTCAGGGTGTGAGGGAATAGTCTACATACCACATCTTCATACTCCCCAGCCCTTAGCCCTTCTAATGCTAGATAAAAGCTTTGCAGGTGGTCGTCAACAGCAATCCTTTCTTCGGGGTCAAACTTAGGCAACAGCCTGTCAAAAGCTTGCGGCAGGTTATGCAAAGGTGGTGTGAGGTTCAACGGAGACCTAGCTCTCCATGCTGGTAATGGGTTGGGCTGATTTACATTGATTCCAGCCATAGGCACAGCTACAAGAACAAGAGTCTGAGCAAAGATCACCGCAAGATGAGAACAAGCTTCCTTACTTCAAAGGTATAACCTAAACCTGTAAGTACTTGGGTCAGGCTAAAAGCTTCAAATATCTGCTAGTAAGGTAATCTTGGGAAAATTAATTTTCCCGGCCAGCCATTCACTGGCGGCCCTCCTTCTAGCGCCAATTCTGTTGAGGCCTGGAAATTCGCAGGCGACAACAGAAAGGGATTCTCCCCAATCAACGTTCCCAACTAGCCCATTGACTGTATGGTATAGGGAATCCGTCCGGTTTGCGGTCCGGCTACCGTAAGTCAAGTAACAAAACAAAGGTTTTACCGGTTGCGGCCCGATCCACCGAGTTTTTGTAATTTTTTACTTAATGTATGAAATGCAGATGCCTAATTAGCCATGCAGGGTGGTGAGGCTACAAGGAGCGTCACAATGTGATGCGCAGGTTCTTACCTCTCATCTTAGGCTCCCAAGCCTCCCAATCACATATGCAGCCCTGAAATAAACTAACTACCTATATATCCACCTATCCCCGGGGAGCCAGAATATGATTTATTTATGAGTAATGTGGATTATTCATGTATTATAAATAGAAATTACATGTAGTTGATATTCCTCTCTACAACACATGAAAAATTAAAGATATTTCAACAATCAGATAGCCAACTGTTTCATAAGCAGTATACATTACTCATAGTGGAAATCTTCATGAAATAAACTGGAAAACATTCATACAAGAACATAGGTTCAATGAGTTAGAACGGTCTCACAGTTAATGGACATAAAGCTGAAAACGAAATAGTTCCTCTTCAACAAATCCATAGCACAACATTTGAATATTCCACTAAGCTTTCTCCAACAGGCAAACTGTAATTTTCTATTGCAAAAGGAAATAGTTCTTCTTACAATATGTCTTCACCAGTCTCACTGCGAAAAATTCCTTTTCCCTTCTAAGTCTCTTGCATTTATATAAAAGGGTCAGATCGTTGGGCTGCCCAACATGACCTTTGGGCTTCCCAACCTCTCGTCTTCCAACGTTCTACCTTTATTAAATGCTTTACAAAATACAAAGGTGACTAATCCCTCACGAGGAGGGCCCCACTTGGCTGTCTAGAAACTTCCTCCATGCCGTAGCTTCAGTAGCGATGCCTTCAAAGGCACAAGGCTCCAAAAACTGAATATTTATCTCAAACTTCTCAGCTTGTTTCTTGATAGCCTCGACCCTGGATGTACTCAATCGGAGCTGATCTTCCAGAATTTGTATACTGACAGCTGGATGATCTACTTCGCTTCTCAAGATCAGATCATCCAGGGTTTGATATCCTGCACCTTAGCTTCTTCCTCCTGGAATCTCTTCTGCAATAGCTCCACAAAGGCATCGTGATCTGGGAAAGCTTCCAGCCTCTCTTCAGCTGCGATCTGGCACCGGTTGTATGTAATGAGAAGTCTTTTGAAAAACTCGGTGCATAATCCCTTTGTCCTTTTTAATGCCTTCTTGAAGTCTTCAGCGGTGTTAATAGCAAACTCCACTAGTTTATAGTCCCGCTTGAGGGCCTGCTGGTCTTTCGAAGGTAGATCCGCTGGGGTTTCTTCGCTGGTCTCCAACCTTGCCATTCTTCCAGTTAGGACCTCTAGAACGTCCTGGGATCTGTCCACAAAGTAGGATGCAGTTTCCAGGATCTCCTCCAATCGGTCGTCGATCTGTAGCACTCTACATCTTTCTTTTTCAACAGCGGTCTGCAGCTGCAACATCTTGGTTTTCTGGGTCAATACATGCTCCTTGAAAGGCTGGAGGTTAACCTGCTGTTCTCTTGCGACTTCCAAAGCAGTGGTCAAAGAAGAGATCTTCTCCTGATGTTCCTTTCTCAGTTCTTGAGTGTGCATATCATTTTCCTGCAGGAGGATCTTCAGCTGCTCTTCTAGCTCCTCCACCTTTTCCAATAGCTGCCCCTTCTCACTCTTTAGATCTTGTCATTCCTTCTGCACTTTCTCTATGGCCTCCTGTGTTGTTTCCTTGACTTGCATTTCTACTTGGAGGGCCTGTACTTCAGCTCTTGAGGACTTTATTTCCGCTGCACATCTTCATATTTCCTTTTGAGCCTGTTGCTTTCTTCCCTCTCCTTCCTCAATGTATCCTTTAATTGAGCAGAAGATTTCTTAGATTGCTCTAGGTCTATCATTATCTTGCCTACATTATCCTCTGAAGCGTGGATGAATGCAGACCCGGCTCTTAGGGTAAATCTCGGATCCTGGTCAGTTCCTAACATAACAGTCGTATCTGTTATCATTTTGCCAGGTAGACCTTCCGCCTCAACTTTCCTTTCTGTCCTCTTTATTATTCTCTCCGTTGCCCTATCATAATACACGGTGTTGAAATCAGGGATTTCCTTTCCCTTTTACTGCACAAAAGGGACCAGCTTGAGTGTGGGGACCATGGGTATGCTGGTAGCAGCTACTTGAGGGGTCTGAACCTCGGGGTTCTCCACTTCCTGAGCCTTCCCTGCTGCTATTTCAGAAGCTGACTGCCGTGTCAACTTTATTCTTTCAGCTTCTTGCTTTTGGAGCTCCTCATCGAGCTTTCTCTTTGCTTCCTCTGCTTTCTCGGCTGCTTCCTGAGTAGCTCTTCTTTCTTCTTCTGTATGAAGCCCTTCTGCAGCCTCTTTCACCAACCTCTGGGCTTCTTCATCCCTCCTTTTGGCCTCTTCCTCAGCCTTAGCCTGTTCGTCCCCTTTTCCACCTTTGGTGGTTATCTTCTTCTTGAATCTTCTCATCAGTGTTGTCATGTTTGGAGCATTCCGAAAGACAGATTTGTCCCTATCGAAATGGTGGGTATACTCAAAATGCACCTTATGCTCTTTACAGTGCTCAGCTACTTTCCCGTGAGTATCATTTCTTTGGAAAGGAATCTCGCCAAAATGGAACTTCTCCAACTCCTCTATGAATTCAGCAGCTTGTTTCACCTTGGTGAATCTGTAGCTTCCTAGTTTGAATGGAAAATGAGGGTAGGCAGTCTTCTTATGTTCGAACAGAAAACTGCCTATTCCATCTATGAACACTTGTCTAACTGCCTCCTTGTGGACAATGTAATCTGTTGCATATTTGGGCAGCAGTGAAGGCGTTCTTGATCCTCCAAACATCCGGAAGTACATGCCATTTTCAGTTAAGTAATAATCCGCGTATTCTTCTATTACTTGCATGGATTCTTCCGACATACAGTCACACTCCTTCCAGAAAATGAGTGTGTACAGTGGCATAATGAAGTGCTCACGGACCTCTCTGTAATAGCTATGGTACTGGTGAGCCCACAATGGTCTATAAGCGGCATAAACATGCATTCTTTCCTTGTCCTAGATGCACCTGAGACCGGGGAAAGGCTGGTTGCACAATATGCAGTCTATCAATATTGAACTCATATAGAATTTCGATCTTTTCCGGGACTCTCCCTCCAAGGCTGAGGTCAAGCAAGAAGAAAGACTACTGGATACCATGCTGGCCCAATTGAAAATTGTCCCTTGGGTGGCCACATGGAAAATGATGGGTATCCATTCTAGCTTGAAGAGTCTGCCATGAGCTCTCCCAAAGACCCTATTAAGCATCAGAGCTATAAATCTGTACGGAGCCCTCACGCTCGCTGTATCATATTCACTGGTCGGTCTGTACCAGAAATGGTTTCCCTGCAATAGCATTCTCTTAAGAGTCTCTACCAGGTCCATTCTAATGCTATCTAGCCAGTCATCAGATAAGAAGACTTGGGCTTCTGGCAGGTGATAAGCCAATGCTACATATCCAGGGCTAAATGCAGCATAGCCCCGTCTGTCAATATTTTCAAGAATCATCGTGGTTGTATCTGCCCGGGGCAAAATCCAACCCATTACCTCAGAGCATGGGAACAGCTCTGGCCTGGTGGCAACTTTCATGAGAGCAGATTTCTCTATGTTAGCATAGATGGATTCTTCTTCAAGGCCCATGTCAGGAACTTCCCTGCGGGAAATCAATCTATATATTTCACCCCATTTGTACTCGGGTTCAACACCAGAAACACATTGAGTGTCTTCATATATGTATTGGGTCTTCGTGACAACCTCTACTTCTGGTTCTTCTTCGACCACAGGGGCCTTCTTCTTCTGCCTCTTGGACATGGTGTATTCGAATTCTTCCTGCCATATATAACATTGTAACATTGAGAAATTCAAGGTGCAGACATTTATATGACAGTGTGCAGCGTTTTATTTCTTTAATGTGTATTATGACGGCAATTTGTTAAAGAGACAAATGTATGCATGGATAGCCTAAAATGGCCTAACTAATCTGAACTGTTACAACCAAAGTGCAACATTTAATGACCTTGTCTATATCTAGCATGATGCAAACATGTCATATATAGTAAAAAGATAGCAATCTACTACTGCTGTATGATATTGAACAATTATATTAGCCACATTCAAGATGACAAGGAAAACTACATCAATAGGCCACCCATTTCTGCTTTCTATGCATGCCATGGTCCTTTCGCTACACGGGAAAGACCATAGCAGCTACGCAGGCTTTCAACGGCACCTTAGCAAAACCATACCCATGCCCCTCTGGTCAACAAACTAAGAATAAAGATAAATTTCCTCTCACAGGCTGAGGCTCGACCGCTGAGCTCTACGGGGTAGCTTGAGGTACATCGGTACAAAATGGCTGGGGTTTAAGTGGTGCAGGAAACAACAATAGTAACCATGAGGCTTTCTCAACGACGCCATGCCTACACCAATAGAAAAAAATATTTCCTCCTGCAGGCCACGAATTCGACCCTAAGCTCGCTGAGGATGCGTAGAACGGCGAAGGTGGAAAACGGCTAGGGCTTAAAATACGGGTAACGCACCGCGGGATAAACAGCCCCCAAACCCCTAAAGCAGTCCACGGCAGGCCTACCTCATACCTATCATGAATGTGAAAAGCGGTTTGGCGCAGACGGCGTAACGGTCGTCTGCGCCGAAACCCCTCAATCCCTACGCACAGGGTAGCGAAATGAACGGCAGCGGAAAAATCAAAGCTGTCCTGATGGTTAAACTACCCTCCCACGGCCAAACAAGATAACATCTCCACTTATATAAGCGTATAACCTAGCGGGTCGAGGAAAACGGCCGGGGACCTAAAACCACTGTAGAAAAACCACTAACAGTTCAAATGGAACGGGAAAACGACGAGGAGCCTACCTGGCTATATAGCGAGTGTGGTGGATCGATGACGGGTCGATGCTTCCACAGCTGCCACTTGGATGTAGGTACACCGACAGCGGGGATCTTCACTTCCTCAAGAAAACGACAGCTCGATGGTGACAGTGCTCAGCGAAAAATAACAATAAAAAAAACAATACACCGTCCCCGTATATCTATATTTGCTCACACGTGCGAGGAGAACATATTGGACATCGGCTAGCTTTTGCGTCGGAGGTTGGAAGAAATCTCCCTTCCACAACGACGGACGGGAAAAACGTAGACCCAGCCGCAGAGACCCGCGTGGCGGAAGAACAAAATCCGAGAATCGGACGTCGGAAGGTTTTAGAATCGGAGGATGGAAGCTACCATTCTTCCGCTACGGCGGACGGTCAAAGCGCCGAGCCTTCCGCTCTGGCTATACAATCGAGAAGCAATTGGGAGATCGGACGTCGGAAGGTTTTAGAATCAGAGGATGAAAGTGTGAATATTTCCGCAACAGGGAAAACTGACATGATGAAAGGTTCCGACTCAAAACTGAAAAGCAGTCGACAAGAACACACGGATCGGGAGAAAGCAAAAAGTCAAAAGTCGAAAACCCATCCGCAACGGAGGAAGAAACGATCATAAAAGCCTCTGATGCCAAACAAAAAAGCGTCCGACATGAAAAACCCAACAGGTCGAAAGTCGGAAGGTTTTTCTTTTCGCCAAAACAAAGATCCATCCACAACGGCGGAAGACCTAAGCTAAGATCCACCCGCAATGGCGGAAGACCAAAACAAATCATCTTCCGATTCCAGCATGTTTTCAAATGCGCTTAAGGGCAGCGATAGAACTTGATCAAATAGTGGATGAATTAAGGCATCAGAGGAAGAAATCAAAACAATGGGTAGCTCAATCCAAGCACCAGCAACGTCTTTCTGAAATTTCTTAGACCAATTTCAAGCAGAAAATCAAACTAATCCAAGCAAAGGAGGGTCCTAAAAATTTTAGAATTTTGGGAAATTGTTGCAGCTGCAACACCAGGATTCAAGAAGATCGACATCAGTAGGGACGTAACATTTTATGAAGACTCGGGTTACAACAAATCCAGAAAGAGACGTGCTAAAGATCCTGAAGAAACAGAAGCACCCAGAATTCATGACACAACCATGAACGAAGAAATTCAAGAAGAAGATCAAGAATTAGAAGAACCTCAAGAACATGTAGATCCACCTCAGGAGAAGAATCCTCACAAAAAGAAACCTGCTTGGGTATGAGAAGCTATCCAAGGTGTAGAAAGATATGGGGCTCCAGAAGAGAATCATAGAGAAAGAAAGAGGACCAGGTCCTACTCCCGGTATGTAGCCTTATTATGTGATTTCATCAATAAAGAACCTTCCAACTATGAAGAAGCGGCAGAAAGGAAAGAATGGAAGGATGCTATGATCGAAGAGTATCAATTGATCATGAAGAATGATGTTTGGGATGTTGTCCCAAGACCAGAAGGGAAATCTATTGTAACTTCCAAATGGATCTACAAGATCAAACATGCTGCAGATGGCAGCATGGACAAATATAAAGCAAGATTTGTGGCTCGTGGCTTCTCACATAAAGAAGGAATAGATTATGAAGAAACTTTTGCACCTGTAGCCAGATACACTTCCATCAGATCAGTACTTGCTCTGGCTGCAGTGATGAAATGGAAGATACACCAAATGGATGTCAAGACTGCTTTCTTGAATGCTGTAGTGGAAGAAGAAGTGTATCTAGAGCAGCCACTAGGTTTTGAGACGCATGACAGGGAGTCTCATGTGTGTAGATTAAAGAAAGCCCTGTACGGTTTGAAACAGGCACCCAGGACATGGTACGGCATAATTGATGGCTTTCTATCCAGTTTGGGCTTTACCAAAAGTAAAGCAGATTCCAACCTTTACTACAAGGTTGAAGATGGTAACCCAATGATACTCCTACTATATGTAGATGATCTGTTTGTAATAGGTATGGATGGGTTGATTGTTGATACGAAGAGGAAGCTTGCTGCTGTGTTCAAGATAAAGGACTTGGGTATGATGCACTATTTTCTAGGCATGGAGGTGTGGCAGAATGCAGATGGAATCTCCCTCGGACAAGGGAAGTATGCAGTAGAGATCCTGAAGAGATTCGGGATGATGCATTGCAAGGCCATGACCACACCTATGGCATCGAACCTGAAGCTATTGAGTGATGCTTCATCAGAAGCGATTGACACTACGATGTCTCATCAGTTGATTGGGTCCTTGATGTACCTGACGAACATGAGACCAGATATTTGCTTTGATGTGAACACCTTGAGCCAGTTCCTGACAGATCTGAGAGATGTCCACTTGATTGCTGCAAAGCATATTCTGAGGTACCTGAGGGGTACAGTTGATTATGGGCTCAAGTATGAGGTGAATCAGAAGATTAACCCGGAGGGTTATGTTGATTTAGATTGGGCAGGTAGTGCCATCGATAGGAAGAGAACTTCAGGGTGTTGCTTCAGTATGGGATCGGGTGTGATCTCCTAGTTTAGCAGGAAGCAATCTTGTGTGGCACTAAGTATAGTTGAAGCAGAGTATGTTGCAGCTTGTTCAGCTAGTTGTGAGGCAGTATGGTTGAGGAAGCTATTGTCTGATTTATTTGATCTCCAGTTGGATTCTACTTGTATATATTGCAACAGCCATAGTTGTGTGAAGTTGTTGGAGAACATGGTATTCCATGACAAGTTGAAGCATATCGAGATCGACTATCACTATATCAGGGATATGGTGTAGAAAGGAGCAGTGAAGCTCCAGTATGTTGCAACAGACGAATAGATAGCTGATGTGTTGACTAAGCCATTAGCCAAAGTGAAGTTTGAGTACTTCAGGGAGAAGCTTGGTGTTCTCTAGATCGAGGTTCCCTCCAAGGGGAAGTGATGAGTCCGTGATCCATTCTGACATGGTGAGAGGATTGGTTCCTTCCATGGTCAGATGTAAGGGCTGAGACATTCTGTCATGATGAGAGGATTGGTTCCTCGCATGTCAGATATGAGTGCTGAGGCGTTTTGATGTGACTGTAGGATTGGTTCCTACATGATCAGATATAAGTGTTGAATGCCATTCTTGGAATGGAGGCACCTGTTCAGTTACCAGGAATACTCAGTCTAGGATTGAGGGCCATTCTGATGTGACTGTAGGATTGGTTCCTACATGATCAGATATAAGTGCAGATCCATTCTGATGTGACTGTAGGATTGGCTCCTACATGATCAGATATAAGTGCAAATCCCTTTTGACATGCTGGATTGGTTCCTTGCATGGTCAGATGTAAGTGCAGAGCCCTTTCAACATGTAGGTAGGATTGGTTCCTTGCATGGTTGAATGTAAGTGCTGGGCCTTTCTGACAGACATGACTGGATTGGTTCCTCTCATGTTCAGATGTGAGTGCTAGGCCTTTCTGACATAGATGACTGGATTGGTTCCTCTCATGGTCAGATGTGAGTGCTGGGTGTGCCTTTTTGAGATGGTGTTGGATGTGTTCCTCTCATGGTCAGATGTAGGTTTTGGGTGGGCCATTCTGAATTAGGGTCAGATATAAGTGCTGAAAAAGACCTACGTGGAGGCTAGGCCTACAACTAGCATGAAAAAGGCCTGGCTCTGTAGAACTTCCTGTGACGAGAAGAATCAAGAGATAGCACCTGTGATGATGATCCAATAGAGATGTTCCAGAGCCAGAGATGATCCAAATCGAGTGATGATCCAGATCCAGTGATGATGATCCAGAGCCAGAGATGATCTAGATCGAGTGATGATGATCCAGATCCAGTGGTGATCCAGATCCGGATGAAGATGACTTGAAGATGAAGAGGACTTGATGATGATCACGATGATACAGAGAAGAAGACTTGTGCTGATAAATTGTGTCGAGAGAATACCTTCCTAGTTAAGAGGGAGTGCTGATGTAATTGTAACTTCAAAATGTATTCACTTGTATATCTTATGTATTGTACCCCGATGTTTATTCCGGGAAGTGTTTGTAATGTAATTGAGTCATGTCATGCCCCGATGTTCCGAGCGGGAGTTTCTATAATGTAAACAAGTCATGTCAAGTCATTGTGGGTAACCCTCCTATTGTTCAAGGGTTAAATTCCTCGCAGTTGCGGGGCCCTAGGGTTATTAGAATCTTCTAGTGAAGTCGGCCCTAGTGAGTTATTGTCAAGTCTATAATTAGTATAAATAGAGAGTGAGCCTCTCTATTTATCACACACTCACTCACACTCAGTTGTAGCGCATAGCCGAGGGAGAAGAAGTTGCTGGGGCTAGAAAGAAAGAGGTTACTGTTGTCGGGAGATCATCTTACTATTTTGGGGTTTTACTTTTGGTGTTGATTCTATCTCTGAGGAAGTTGTGGGGTTTTCTCCATTTATGGTTTCCCGGAGGAAAAACACTATGTTATTGTCTCTTGTGTTTGATTGTTGTGCTTGTTATTCTCTCAGTTAAAGATCCTAATATAATGCTAGATTGAATGATAAAAATCTAACACCTATTATATTTACAGTGTCTTGAGCATTTAGACAAAAAAGCATTTAGATCACTGAAGTTGAACGCCACTAAATATTGTTTAATAGATCAGCAATTACTTTGGAAGGATCGAGGAGGGGTATTGCTCAAATTTTAGACAAGTCAGAAATTGAAGAAGTTATTTCAGAATCACATGAGGGTGCTTGTGGAGGACATAAATACTGGAAGGCTATTGCTTACAAAATCTTGAGATCTGGGTACTATTGGCCTTCTATGTTTTCTGATGTATATCCACAGGTAAGAGCTTGTGTTCCATGTCAAAGGTTTGTTGGTAAACAAAAACTTGTGTCTTTACCATTAAATCCCATTGTAGTTAATGCTCCTTTCCAGCAGTGGGGTTAGACTTTATGGTGAAATAAACCCTGCTTCTTTCGGACAACACAGATGGATTCTTAGAGCCACATATTTTTTCACCAAATGGGTATAAGCCATTTGTAGAAGGAGTAAGTCGACAAGTCGACTTGAACGAGGACCGACTTAGTCGATCAACAGACTAAGTCGATGGGAAGAGTTAGTCGATCAGCCGACTAAGTCGGTCGGCCAACTAAACTAAGAGATTAGGTCGGCCATCTAAAAGTCGCGTCGGTTCACCGAACCGACAGGTAGCTATTTTGTAACCGTCTCTAAATTGTATATATTAGGATGTTGAGCCAAACGAGAACTCAGTTCAGTTCTCTGCATTGTATGGAATCATTGTAATAATATAATCTGTTTAATCCTATCTGTTCTTGTCTCTGTTCTATATTTATGTATGTTTTAGTATGTATTATTGGTAACCTTATGTGATCTGTGAGATTACAACATTGGTTCCGTTGCCGGTAGTACATGACTAAAATATATGCTCACATATTATACCAGAGCGGGAGATCAAGGACTGGTGGGAACGTAAAATTGCAAAATATTTGCAGAATTACACACGAAGGAACAGATTAACAGTCGTCGAAGCAAAAGAAAGATTTTTTACAGAGACGGATGAAATTTTTTTTGAATCAGTGCCCCAACTCTTAAAGCAACTCCTGGATGAGAAAGCTGGACGCAACTAAAGAACAACAGTTGCTGGAGAAACTGATCAGCGAAGGCAGAACAAATCTGTCGGAGTGGTTTGAAAAAATCCCCGACGACTTCTGTGAGGAACAAGCAGTCGAAGACAGAACTTCGGTGGAAACCGTCAAAGAGAAATTTTACACAGATTTCACCGAACAATTTTTGTGTTCCCTATCGACCTTGTTGTTCAAATTCTTGATCGAGAAAGGAGCAGGACACATTGTTGAACCTCATCCACCACTGTACGAACAGCCATCAAACACTAACTGGGAGGAGAAGCAGAGGAAGTGGGAGAAATCCATTGCAGAAAGGGAGTGGGAATACTTCATAAGCAAATAAATCGAACTATCCAGGCTTTCTAAAAGCGTCAGGTAGGCTATGGGGGGGGTAGCTGTTCATGTGTCGAAGATAGACTATAGTGGATCCTAGTCGACACAAGCCAGATAACAGTCACCAGTAATGAGAAGTCGACCAAAAGGGGCCTCAAGAGAATAGTATCGTACGAAAGTATGTCGGACATTTAGAAAATCGAAAGGGACGAGAGACACCAGAGAAGGGAAGCAAGACGTCAAAGAGCCTTAGAGCTGCACAAAGAACAAAACCCTAGGGAGAACGACCACGAAGAGAATCTGCTAGAGTCAGGTCATGACTGACATGAAGAGGGCGTGGAGCAAGAAGCGTCCCCTAAGGAGGAAGAAGTGTGGATAGAGAAACCAAAAGCTCTCCAATTAAGAGCTCCTGATGAAGGAACAACCCTTTCCCCATTGAATCTGCGTACTAGAATACAAACTATTGTTGAAGACGACCTCCGACTACGAGCTGGTGACTTTACTATATGCAACCGACTAGGCGACGAAATGTACCCTGGATGACACCTTATTATACCTCGACCAGTGGAAAGGAACTGGGTGACATTTCAAGCGGCAGCCTCCCTCCGATGTATCCACTTGCTCTTACTGACACATGAAGGAGCGCCCCCCCCCCCGCCACATACAGCTTTAGAAGAAATCGAACAATCAGACCTGCGAACAACTAATTGCAGTAAACCATCGACAGCAGAAGTCGACATCAAACGACTGCAAGTCGACAAAGACTCAACAACCGACGAAAACAGAAGTTTCGTCGACTAGAATTTCGCAGGCACGAGCACACCAATAACCCCACCACCCTCATCGCCATCCCCACATCCACCGCCACCACCTTCTGAGAGCAGTGACAGTGATTCAGACATGGTTCACGGATCGGCTCACATTCCTCTTTATGAGGGAGATGAAGATCCCAGAAGACATTGGTTCATCTGCGAGTCAACCTGGGAAGCCAACCAGGTTACAGATGAAGATCGACAAATGGCACAGTTCGTAGGAGCCTTAAGGAAAAGGGCATTGGCGTACATGACCTTTTCGAAAAGACAACCCAGAGCGACAAAATCCGAGATTAAGGCGCAATTCTTGTCATTTTTTAAAACTCCAGATGCTAAGCACCTGGCCGCAAAGAAGCTCAAAACCACGTCACAAAATCCAGGGGAGATTGTCCGCGAGTACGATAAACACTGGAAAGACTTACTAAGCCAGCTGGATTATGTTATTGATGAACAGTTACTAATCCAATGGTTTCTTGCAGGACTATCCCAGAAAGTACGTCGACACATTAGTCTGGAGACGTTTAAAACATACGAGGATGCGCTAACGAAAGCTCTTCAAGTGGAGATGGACGAAGACATACCTACTTACCCCATGGACCACAGATTGGAACAGTAGCTCAAGAATGTACAGAAGTCTTTGAAGGAGCTCAGCCTCAAGAATCAGGAGATCTGGTGCATCAAGTGCTCAACAAACGGCCACTCGAAAGATAATTGTCGACAAGAATATAGCCAACAAGACATCCGCTGTGTACAGACCAAATCCTTTTGTGACATTTGCCAGGAACACGGAGATCACTCTACAAAATACTATCCGTTTAACATGAAGAACGGAAAGGATTCCTGGTGTGCCATCTGCGAGACCAAAAGTCACAACATCACCGACTGCCAGTTAAACCTGAAGAACCGACATAACTATCAGGCGGTCTACCAAATGAATGCAGTGGCGCAACATAACGAGCAAAACAATCCAGCAAATGATCAGAACGGACAAAGATACGACGGTCGACGATATGAGCGCTGGTACGACAATCGACGCCAAGGATATGGAGGAAGAGGTCGATTCCCTGGGAATCGCGACACATGATCGCGTCGACCCACTCAGTGCTTCATATGTTACAAAGAAGGTCACCAGTATGCAGACTGTCCATACAAGGACAGGACTGATCTCAAATTCTGTACCCACTGTGGAGTAGGCGATCACTCGCTTGAGGATTGTCCTACTATGTTAGAAAAAATTAATACCAAGAAAAATGTTAATGTCTTGTCTTGTGTGCAAAAGCATGATGTAATAACTACTAAAAATTTACATATTGTAACTCGACAAGGCACAAAAACAGGACCTGATAACCCTCAAAATAGTAAGATTAAAGAAACAAACGTCTATCCTAACCCACGGCATGAAAAATAGACATATAAAGAAGCAACCCATGTCTTTCAAGACATTGCACGACAAGAAGACCTCGATAACAGTCGACCCAACACAATACATCAATTAATCCAACTCTCTCAAACAGACAAATCAGTATCTCAGTTTATAGACTTGTTGCATGAAATAAAAGGTACCAACCCTGAAAAACAAACAAAAAACATCTGCAGCTTGAACCAAAAAGACAAAAGTGATGCCGACCCACTTGTTGACCTGGAAATCGAAGGTTACCACGTCCGACAAGTAGTGCTCGACTTCGGGTCACAAGTGAATATCATGACTCGGGATACTTGGGAACAGATGGGTAGACCTCGACTCTACGAGTCAGGCATTTACCTGAAACTCGTTGACCAAGGCCTAATTGAACCCATTGGGGTCTGGAAAAACATCGACACGACCATCAAAGGAATCTCAACCAAGGTTGATTTTGAAATTATTGACCCAAAAGAAGGATCCAGCTCCTTCCTAGCACTAGTCGGTCGACCTTGGGGAAGAAAGATGAAAGCATCCATATCCTTGGACAAGGAAAGAATCAAGTTAAAAGGAAATGGTCAAAAGGTCATTGTACCCATTCATCCATCCCAAGGAGAGCCTTGGACTGAACCTATTGACTGAACCTATTGATGAAGAAGTCGATGTTAGACAACTTTACCAAATCCACAACGATGCAGACTACACATAACCAAACATCCATGGAGAACTTCACTTAGGTAACCAAGACTCAATTGGTTATAACTCAGACACTGAATTGTATGACTGGGAGATTGAGAATTATGAAACACAAGCAAGAGGGTGTTGGACTATACAAAAAGTACAGAAAAAACCCACCCGACAGTGATTCATAGTATCAATTATCCCAAAAATCTTCGAAAAGAAAATAAGGGAACACCCTACCTTACAACCAACCAGCCTGAATACCACACAAATACCAAGGTATAAGGAGAGGGAATCACCAGTCATCCACGTCGAACAAGTATCTAAAAATATTGGTGAACATGGTCGACTTCAAAGCCTAGTTGAAACTTTTACAGGTCAAGCCACCAGATGGTGGGATACCCACCAGACCAGACTACAGACCTGGACAACTGCGTCGACTTACTTTGTCAAAAGGTTTGGAGGAAATAAGTTAATCCAACAAGCTTCCATACCTACATTCACTCAAGGCCAAAACCCAGAGGAACATATCAAAACCTGTGAAAAGGAGTGGACAAGACTGGGATACAAGGATGAGCGAGCCTGGCCACACTTATTCCCCTCAACCCTAGCCGACTTACCAAACAAATGGTATAAGATGGAAGAAGCTAGAGGTGAAACCTTCTTCTGGCATGAACTCAAGGAAATTTTTATTAAAGACTTCAACTTCATACCTCAAAATGAAAATTTGGCCGAGACAGCAAAGCAAATTAAACACTTTATCCAACCGACCGAAAAACAACCCTCATGAGACCATCGACAGATAAAGGACTGTAACAATATACAAACAGGGTCAAGACCACAGTTGACCCGTTTGAAACTAGATAATGAAAACACAGAAGGCAAGAGCTTCATATGGAAATCCATCCACGTTGAAACAACAAAACTTATCCACTCGATCTTGAAAGTCGTGACAACCGACAAACAAGATATTGAAAGAATGACTGCAGTCGATTTCTCTGCCACATTATCATAGTTCAAAGAAGGAAGTCAGCCGATTAATGAAGCTAAAGCACCAGAGTGGCTAGATGCCAAAGTGAAAACTAAAGAGGTCGACATTTCAAACGACGACCGACCAAAACTAGCAAAAATTGGTGACTACTGGAACGAACAACAGACCACCGAGATAGTGAACTTACTAAGAGAGTTCCAAGACGTCTTTGCCAGGGACTATAAAGAACTAAAAGGCTTAGTCCAAGAAATGGGAGAAATGAAAATTGATACTAAACCTGATGTTCGACCTGTTAAGAAAAGACATTATAAATTGGCTCACAAGTACAAGGAAATAGTTAAAAAGGAAATTGATAACATGTTAGCAGCAGGGATCATTTACCCTATCAACCAGTCGGAATGGTCAAGTCCAATGGTCGTACAGCCCAAGAAACATGACCCGACAAGGTTACGAATTTGTGTCGACTTTAGGGAACTCAACAAAGTAACACTGACAGACCCATTCCCAACCCCCTATGCTGACGAAATCTTGAATGAAGTTGCAGGACATGAATGTTATTCATTCACAGATGGATTCTCGGGCTATAATCAAGTACCAATAGCTAAAGAAGACCAGAAAAAGACAACATTTGTGTGTGAATTTGGTTCCTTTGCTTACAGAGTTATGCCTTTTGGACTACAGAATGCACTTGCAGTGTTTTCCCGAATTGTTGTCAAAACATTCCAAGAGTACATATATAAGACCATGGCAGTATACTTCAATGACTGGACAATATACTCCACCTTAAAAGATCATTGTCAATGGCTCAGACTTATGCTGGAAAGATGTCGACAGATTCAACTCTCCCTGAACATTAAGAAATGTATATTTATGACTCCCATAGGCATACTATTAGGGCATATTGTCTGTAAAGAAGGTATCAAGGTCGACTTTGCAAAGATTAAAATTATCCTCGACCTGAAACCACCAGTAAACCCCAAACAAGTCAGGGTGTTACTTGGCCATATAGGCTATTACAGAAAATTCATAAGACACTATTCAGATATGACCTATCCTCTCGAAGAACTACTAAAGGAAGATCAAGAGTTTAAGTGGACAGAGGAATGCCACGTCTCTTTCGACAAACTGAAAAGAAAACTAGTCGAAGCCCCCATCCTAAAATTTCCAAACCGGTCGACCAAATTCCATGTGCATATCGATGCATCAGGAATAGCAATAGGAGCAATCCTAACTCAACCAGGACACGATGGGATGGATTACCCTATAGTTTACAGCAGTCAGAAATTAAATAAGGCTGAACGAAACTACTCGACCACAAAAAGAGAAGCCCTAGGTATGGTCTTTTCCCTCCAAAAGTATCGACATTACCTTTTAGCCAACCCCTTCACATTCTATACCGACCATCAAGCCCTGAAGTACCTTGTCAATAAACCACTCCAACACGGGAGGATTTGTCGATGGCTACTTCTCTTCCAATAATTTGAGTTCGAAGTTGTTGTCCGCCCAGGCAAGCTAAATGTCAGGCCCGACCATTTATCTCGAATAGACACAGGAGAGGAACCGACAGGAGTCGACGACGACTTACCTGATGCCCATTTATTTTGCATAGAAGCAATGCCAGCGGAACTAGAAGAAATAACTCAGTTCTTAGAAAACGGTCAGGCACCAGAAGGTATGAATACCAAGAAAAAACAAATCTTAGCTATGAAGGTTGCACCATACAGTCTCATTAATGGATTTTTATACAAAATGGGATTAGACAACATCCTCAGAAGGTGTGTACTCGAACATGAACGAGACCAAATCATGCATGAAGCACACTATGGACCTACAGGAGGACATTTCCAACCAGACACAACTGCAAAGAAAATCCAACAGTCAGGATTATGGTGGCCGACACTCCACAGAGATTGCAAAAGTTTTGTTAGCTGATGTGACCGATGTCAATGACTTGGTCGACCCTTGCCTAGTACAGAAATGCCCTTGATATCAGTAAACCCTAGTCTCACATTTGAAATCTGGTCCATAGACTTATAGGACCATTTCCTATCCCAGCAAAAAGATCAGGTGCAAGGTATATTATTACTGCAGTGGAATAGGTTACTAAGTGGGCAGAAGCTGAACCTGTCGATACATGTTCGAGTGAGGTAGCCGCTAAATTTATCTACGAAAACATCATCACTAGATTCGGATGCCCACTAACATTGATTAGCGACTAGGGGACACACTTTATCAACAAAACTATCAAAAACTTGACCGAACAATTCCACATCGACCACCGACGGAGTACAGCATATCATCCTCAGTCGAATGG
Source organism: Pseudotsuga menziesii (assembly GCA_001517045.1). Classification (NCBI taxonomy): domain Eukaryota; kingdom Viridiplantae; phylum Streptophyta; class Pinopsida; order Pinales; family Pinaceae; genus Pseudotsuga; species Pseudotsuga menziesii. The sequence continues at coordinate 70,712 of LPNX010504367.1, read as the reverse complement.
GGCGATTGAAGCTTTCAATAAAACATTAACAAGAGGGTTAACCAAAATATGCAATACTGACAAAGATGACTGGGACGAGAAAATCCCTACAGTCTTATGGGCATACAGGACAGCCTATAAAAGGTCGACCGACCAAACCCCATATCGACTAGTCTACGGACAAGAAGCAGTCGTCCCACTACACTTCCGACAACAGACGCCTACTATTGCAAAAATCCTCCATGTCGATGTCGAACAGGGAAGGAAAGACCAACTACTTCAGATCAGTAAGCTAGAAGAACACCGACTCATCGCCATACAACACCAAGAAATTTAGAAGCAACAACAGAAATCATGGCACGACCGCAACATCAAAAACAAAAACCTGTCGGTTGGCGACCTTGCCTTACTTTATAATAGTCGAGTCAAAGGAAAACCTAAGAAGCTCCACACATAATGGATGGGACCTTACGTTGTCGAAGAGATACATCCCAATGGTTCAGTCCAACTAAGGACGATGCAGGGCCTAGTATTTCGGAAGCTCGTTAATGGAGCCCGACTAAAACATTACAAAAAAAACGACCATAACCGGCAACCAAAATCCATAAAAAGCTAAAAAAACTCCAAAAACAAAAAAAATCCCGTAGACACAACACCATGACAGGAAATCACCACTTCGACAACCGACATCATGACCTTCGACCATCTTCATTGACCATTCATGTCGATCATTCTCAACACCGACACCAGCCGACGACCTCGATAGTCCCATCGCGCATTTATGACCTCGAGCGTCGAAAGCAATTCACCATTAGTTCACACTCGCGTATTACTGCTGGAACGTCAAGTCCACCATTAATACATCCATTACCGCACACAACCACACCATCGCCTATAAATACTGGACCGTCGAAGGTTCATTCACTGCACCCTTTACACACAAAGCATTCGCACACTCAGTTGACCATAAACCGAGAACCCTGTAGTAACCTCAACCAAATAGACACAATGGCCCCCAAACAGACCAGAGCATCAACCAAGGCGAAAGAGATACAGGCTACGGATACACCTTTGGTCCACAGACTAAAGAACATCAAAAACACCAAAGTGCAGGAGGGCCCATGGCAAAAACTATGGGCCGAGATCCAAGAGTGGGCCTTTGTCGACAAGAAAATGACTCAAGCAGCCAAAAAAGTCTGACGCAACACCCTCTTTGGATATGCCAATGCACCGCTGATGGCAAGCTTTGGTGGGACAAAAGAAGCTGCTGTAAAATTCATTATCAGCCGATATCACATCTACTTTGATGAGCCGATCGACATTTCTGGGGATGTCATCTCCAAACTGACTGGCCTATCCAACAAAGGAGACCCTGTACCAGTCGGAATCAAAGAAGGATTGGTTAAAGAGCTTACGGGATCATCTTCCGGGAAAAGCTCAAAAGGGTTGATGATCATCCAAATCACAACTAGAACGCCACAGATTGTGGCCAAAATCATCGCAATCACACTCACATTAGCAGGTCGAGGCAGCGACCTCAAGTTGGAAATGCTGGAGGCCGTCGACACTATTGCCATCGACGGTCGAATCTACAGATGGGGGGGATTATGTCGTCGACATGATAAAAACCATCTGCGAGCGATGCCAAGATACGGGAGGAATCATCAAGTTCCCCTCCCTCATCCTATGGATCGTTATGTACCACATATGTCCAGAAGGAAGCCCCATCTTCTGAGAACCATCAAGGTTCGACATGTATAAGTTTAAACCCTTTTCCCAGAAAGGAACCCCGCATGAACTGGAGCAAGGGAAAGTATTCCTGGAAAATTGGTTCCAACAATTGAAAGTTCGCACAACTACATGGAGGGTGCCTCTAGAACATTCGACGAAATCTACCAGCGAACTCCCACATCCAGCTGGAGCTCGACCATACCTCGGTGTGGTACATGCAGGGCGAGGCCTCCAACGCCAAAGCACTTGACTATTACCCGTCAGTCGACCAAATCTTCCGAGAATTTCCTCGACAGGCTAAGACTAAAATACCAGTGCCAGAAGCAGCGAAACAGGTCGACTTCTCAATCGAGGAGCCACTCACCGACCAAGAGAAAGAGGAAGACTACGAGCTCAACCTCTACATCAGCACATTTGTGTCGGAGGACATACCGGTCGAACCCACTAGTCGGGTACAAATAACTATCAAACCTCCGACCATAAAAAGAGCAGACCCACAGCCGATAAAACCAAAGCCACAACCACAACAGCAAACAAATCCTCCAACTCCAGAAAGTGTCATCCCGACTCAGGCACCGACAGGCGAAGTCGAACCCGACAACCCTGAGTATGCGGTGTTAAGAGGCATCATTCGGAAACTCGCCAATGAGATAGCAGCAGCGAGGAATAAAATCAAAACCCAAGAACAACAACAAGGCAAAGGTAAGCGCAAACTTATCATTGCCGACTTATCCGATGATGAAGACGAACTGGCAGCTGCGGCCCTTGACATTATAGAGGATGTCTCCGCAAATAAAGCACCGGTTGAAACTCAGTTCCAGCGGTTTGTAGAAGCAGGAGCCCCCGAAGGTCGACCAAAGAAGGCAAAAACAACGACGACACTTGAAAACGTCGTCAATCTTGTGTCGACCCCTCCACCTCCATCACCGACACAAGTAGTTGAGGAGCAAGCACTGGCACAACAGTCGGTCAGCCCCTTGACTTAAACAAAAGCGCAATACCGGAGACAGTGAAAGAAAAATTTGACAAAGATACCAAGCTAAAAGCTTTCTTCGAGACATTGCCTGAGCTATTTCAGTCAGCCCAGAAAATTTCCACCCAGGCTCCTCTCTATACAAACAAAAAAACACAACCCACAGTATTTGCACACATCACGTCGACCTTCACATGACAATCCGACCAAGAAGGAGACGTGATTAGACACGTGCAGTCTACTATTGAACCAATCGACCCCGAACCCCAGGCCGACCTACCCACCACTACACCGCCAGAAGCAGACATACCTTCCGACGAAAGTCCACATCGTACTTCCCCCAAACCCATCCCCCCCGACCATTCCCCCACTCCATCACCACCGCCACCACCATCACCACCACCCCCACCACCCCCTGATTCACAGACAGACCTATCACAACCAACTGCATCCACACAGCCGGAGGTGGTCATACCACCTCCCCAGCCAGAAAAACTATCGACTTCTATCCCGCAAACCAAAGGCCCCCCCTCAACTGTTGCAGGTACACATGAGATAGAAGCAAAAAAGCACAAGAAGAGGAAGGAGCATCATGGAAAGACTCCCAGACTTCGAATTAGCTTGAAATATGCAAGCTCCTTGACCAACACAGAGGTGGGCCAACTCCTCAAAACTCTAGCCAAAGAAGCAAAGACAAGGACTGAGTGAAAAACCAAAGAACTCACAGACAAAAATACATAACAGGTCGAGTTTCTCGACAAATGCAGGACTTTAGCTCAGTCCGTCATCCTAGGCCCCATAGAATTCGACACAGATAGACCGCTTGAAAGAGCATATCAACTCTTCGAGAGCATGGTGTCGACCCTCCAAGTACACCTTCAGGAAACTAAGGAGGAGCAGAAGGAGGAGACTGCCAGACTGCTACTAGCACAGCACACTGCATTCTCGGAAACCTACAAAGTACTACAGGACCATATGGAGGAGTTGGTCATAACTAAAGAAGTCTTAAGAGACTGACCTACTCACTATGGGTAAGTTTATCAATAGACACGACAGACTCAACAAGGGATTCAGGCTTTGGAGAGCAGGAAGGCCATGGAGGCAGCACTTAGGCCGATGATCGAAGAACAAATAGTGCTGGAAACCACCAAACTACAGAAACTGGAAAGGGAAGCACATCAATGGGTGCAACAAGCTCTCCCCAACTTAGAGAAAGTCGACATCATCTGCCCACAGATGAAACGACTCATCGACACTGCAGAATAGCAAAACCAGTTCCTGGGCCCCAACATGGAAAAGAGAGCGGAAGTCCCCATCTTAGAGAAGATGTCGATCCTGTCAAGCTTAACCACGTTAACCATCGACATCCAGAAAGCTTTGCAGAGTTGGACAGACTTCCAACATCACCTCGCCATCACAGCTCCAGCCATTGTTGAGGTCTGTGTACAGAAAAGACCAACCATCTGTCTTCACAGTCCGCCACAATAACATTTTGAAGGACCAAACAGCCAAATTTTGTGTACCTCTCTGTTTCTTTGGGACAAAGAAATGTTTTGTTCATGGGGGAGATGTAGAAGGAGCAAGTCGACAAGTCAACTTGAACGAGGACCGACTTAGTCAATCAGAAGACTAAGTTGGTCGACCGACTAAACTAAGAGATTAGGTCAGCCATCTAAAAGTCACGTCGGTTCACCGAACCGACAGGTAGTTATTTTGTAACCGTCTGTAAATTGTATATATTAGGCTGTTGAGCCAAACGAGAACTCAGTTCAGTTCTCTGCATTGTATGGACTCATTGTAATAATATAATCTGTTTAATCCTATATGCTCTTGTCTCTTGTCTCTGTTCTATATTTATGTATGTTTTAGTATGTATTATTGGTAACCTTATGTGATCTGTGAGATTACAACACCATTCCTACTAGGAATGCAACTGATAAGGTGATAATTAATTTTATTCAAGAGAATATCCTGAGTAGGTTTGGATGCCCTAAGAGATTGCTGACTGATAATGCTAAAGCCTTTAACTCTAAGTCAATGGTTACATTTTGTGAACAAAATGGAATTGTGCTGAAACATTCTACCCCTTATTACCCTCAGGGAAATGGGTTAGCTAAATCAACAAATAAAAACATTATTCAGAGCTTTAAAAAGTTATTAAGTCAGAATAAGAAGTCATGGGATTCAATGCTAAAATATGCAATTTGAGCAGATAGGATAACTACTAAGAAGGCAATTGGTTCCTCTCCATTTCAATTAGTGTATGGCACTGATGTTGTATTTCCACTTCAGCTAGGTCTTCCAATAATGAAATTCTTTCAAGATGGTTTGGAGGAACCTAATGATATTTAAAGGAGAATTTTTTCACTTATTGAATTACAACAAGAATGTGAAGTTGTAGAAGAAAAGGCTCAAATGTAAAAAAAGGAAATCAAAGAAAGGTTTGACAGGAAGATTAAGGAGAATAACTTTTCTTATGGAGACATGGTTTTAAGGTGGGATACTTGAAAGGAACAAAAAGGTAAGCAAGGTAAATTTGACAATCTATGGTTTGGTCCTTTCATAATTTCGAAGCTGTTGGAGAACAATACCTTCATGTTGCAGAACTTGGAGGCTGAGGAATTGTCTAATCTGGTGAATAGACGATTCCTCAAGCACTTTTACAGCTAATGAAGGTAAAAGACTTGTCTTTCATTTTATATACCGGTGTGATAGAGATTGAATGAAGACTCCATAACCCAATGGAATTTTTGCAGAGTAGCAGACAGGATGAGTTAGATGGCATGAGGCACTAGTCTACAGGTTCTTGAATCCTCACAAGGAGGACTTCATCCTGCAGCAAGAGTCGACGTTAGAACTAGATTTTGTTCTTAGTTTATCTACTCTTTTTTATCCTAATTTTCAACTTTTAGTTTATTATGATTTTACATTGTATGTTGGTTTTAGTAATTTTTTGACAATCAATAGTTTTTGTTAGATTTAATGCTTTTAATGGTTGAATGATTTCATTATTTTTGGTCTTAAAGGTTTGTCTTTTGGGTTTATTAGTTAATATGTAAATCTTTAAACTTTCAAAAATTTATAATAAAAGTTTATTTCAAGTATGATGTTTTATTACTAACCCTTTTCTTAAGGTATTGGTTAAAATTATGCAAAAGAGGATTCCTGTAGCGCAGGAGCGAGGGTTAAAGAAGGGTTGCACTACAAGAATCTTGTTTTATGAAATCATGGCAAATAATGGTGCTGCTGAGTAATCGAAAGCAGGAGGACTAGTTTTACACCTATAAGGACGGAGTGATACGTGTATAGAGCTCAGTAATCATTGTGACAAGTGATGGGGTACACAAGGTACTCCCAAAAGACCGAACACCTTGAGCAATCGCTTCACACAAATAGATCACAGATCAACACACCGATGTTTGTCACATGGTTAAAACCCTCGAGAGAGAAACAGTCCACGGACCCAACCAAATAGCAACCTAGAGCAATTTATTATGCAAAAGAAAGAAAATTTACATATGAGCTTCTCATAATCGATCAACTAGCCAAGGACCCTCCATGCTCTTTAAAATCATGGACCAATCGGGTGTTAAGCCACGAATCAATGGTAGGTATGATCTAAGAGAATTTGAACCGTCGGATCACTCTATGTTTAGTACATATTGTGACCGTCGGATTATAATATTTACAAATGCATACTAAAGAAACACACTTTTACCTAATGAATATATTACACAAGTTGATCTTAACTATCTCCTAAGTGTCTAAATATCCTAACATCCCCCCTTAAGAACAACTTGGGATAGGATTGAAGGATTTACAAAAGTGACACTATTAGGAGAAGGAAGGAGGCATTAGAGCCTATTCCCCCTTAAGGACACATTCCTGAATTCCTAACATAGATCAAAGTTTAGAAAACTTCGCTTCTGTAAGAGACTTGGTGAAGATGTCTGCAACTTAATCATCTGTAGGGCAATACAACACTTCAATAACATGATAATGAACAAGATTTCTGATGAAGTGCATGTGTAGCTCAATGTGTTTGCTACGCTGATCTAGAACTGGATCTTTACAAGCTTGTTGATTATCACACCAAAGTGGAGTAGGCTACTGTTGCTCGAATCCAAACTCTAAAAGTATATATCAAAGCCATAAAGCTTCCTGACTGGCATTAACTGTGGCTCAATATTCTGCTTCTGCTGAAGAAAGAGCAAGAGCTTGTTGTTTCTTACAAGCCCAAGTGACAGGTCCATATCCCAAACTGAAAAGATAACCTACAGTAGACTTTCGATCATCAGGATCGTCACCCCAATCTGAATCAGTGAAACCAACCAACAAAGGTTTCCCCCCTATACTGTAATGAATATCAAACTGAATTGTACCTCGAATATATCGAAGTATTCTTTTTGTTGCTTTCTAGTGACTTTCATGAGGAGTTTGCATATAACAGGAAACACAACCAATGGCAAAGGAAAGGTCAGGACGGGAATGAGTCAAGTATAAAAGACTACCAACAAGGTGGCATCTACTTCAGGGGAAGTACAAGTGGCAGAAAGTTTGACTCCAGACTGGAAGGGAGAAGGGGTTGGTTTACAATCTTCCATGTGGAAGCGACAAAGAAGGTCACAAGCATACTCAGACTGGGAAAGAAATATTCCTTCTTTTGTTTGCAAGACTTGGAGACTAAGAAAATAATGCAAATGTCCTAAGTCAGACATTTCAAAATTTTGCTTAAGATTGGATTTCACATGGGTTATAACTGTAGGGTCACTACCAGTAACAATAAGATCATCAACATAAAGAACAAGTATGATGAGATGGTTTCCTATTTTCTTGGTATAGACATTGGGGTCAAAATGGCATCTAGAAAAATCAGTGTCAAGGAGAAAGCTATCCATTTTGGCATACCAAGCTCTAGGAGCTTGCTTAAGGCCATATAAGGATTTCTTAAGGAGACGGACAAGGCTAGAGTTATCCTGAGCATATCCAGGAGGTTGTTCCATGTAAATTTTCTCCAGTAAATCACCATCTACAAAGGTAGACTTGACATCCATTTGATGGAATTCCCAGTTATGTAAGGTGACAAGGGAAAGAACAAGGTAGATGGAATTCATTTTTGCGAAAGGAGCAAAGGTTTCATTGTAGTCAATCCCTTCAACTTGGGAAAAACCTTTGGCAACCAACCTTGCCTTAAGTCTTTCAACACTTCCATCTGATGCATACTTAGTTCTATAGACCCATTTACATCTAACAAGTTTTCTTCATTTTGGAAGAGGAACAAGATCCCAAGTATTGTTCACCATTAAGGAACGATAGTCTTCATCCATAGCTGCATCCCAATCTGGATTTCCTGAAGCTTCTGCGAAAATTTCTAGATCATGATTCTCGAAAACTTGCGCCAAAAGCGAAGAGGCTCACTGAAACTAAGAATGTGTTCGACGTTGATCTCTAGGATCACCGGCAAGATCAGCAGCTGCTTCACATGTTGAACGGACCCATCGAGGAAGCATTGGTGCTGGTGCAACTTGAGGAACATGAGCAGGCGGAGGTGGATTTTGATCCTCATTGTCATCATGAGAAATTGGAGTTGGAAACCTGTCAAGAAAGTTGGAAGAAGAAGAAGAAGGCACAATCATCGAATCAGGCTCGCAGGCCAAAGATGGCACACCCTTCAAGTTAGGCTCGTAGGCTAAGAGATTTTCATCAAATTTAACATCTCTTCTTATGATTATATCATGAGAATGTGGCTGAAGAAGTATATAACCTTTTACATCTTCTGAATATCCAACAAATATGCACTTTTCACTTTTAGGCTGTAATGCTTTCTGTTTTTCATACGGAATGTGAGCCCATGCTTCACAACCAAAGACACGAAAGTGACTTACATCTGGTTTAATTTTACTCCATGCTTCTTCCGGTGTTATACCTTGTAAAACTTTAGTGGGTGTGCGATTAACTATGTAATTTGCACAATTTATGGCTTCAGCCCAATATTGAATACTTAGTCCCTTAGATTGGATCATACAATTAGCCATTTCTTTTAAAATGGTGTTCTTCCGTTCAGCTACACCATTTTGTTGTGCTGTATATGGAACAGTGCTATTGTTGGATTCCTTGTTCAGTGCAAAAAGTAGTGAACTTGTTGTTCACATATTCTCCTCCATTGTCAGATCTTGACTTAATAATTTGATGACCAGATTGTTTTTCAACAAGGGCCTTGTAGGCCAAAAACATGTTAAATACTTTGCTCTTAAGTTTTAGGAAGTAAACCCAAGTGCGTCTAGAGTAGTCATCAATGAAAGTTAAGAAATATTTGAAACCAGAAAAAGAAGCAGATGGAAGAGGGCCACACAAGTCACTATGCACAAGCTCCAAGGGAACCGAGGCGTGCCAAGAGGCAGGTTTGTCAATACTATCCTGATGATGTTTTTCGAGTACACAACCAGAACAAACACCATCCTTGCAAGATACCATCGGAAGACTAGTCACCATATTGTCTTTACATAGTTGTTGCAATGAGCGATAATTTAAGTGACCAAATCGCTCATGCCAAAGTTTGCTCAAGTTATCACTATGAACAACAAAAACTGAAGGAAAAGGTGATGACCCAAAGTTGTTAAATTTGTACAACCTGGTAATATCATCAACAGTTCTAGTAGCAAGGACATTTTGAGGATTTTTAAAATCCTTGATTACAACTTGGTAAGGGGTAAACGTCACAATTTTACCTTCACCCGAATGAGTAATTTGATAGACTGATAACAAATTGCAGGAAATTTTTGGAACACATAGTACATCACTGAAATGACCATTTTCTACTGGAACTATTCCAGATCCTATAACACTTAGAGATCTATCATCACCAGCAAATATTTGCTTGGTGTTACAAGCATGCATAGTAGAAAAGATGGCTTGATCCTTAACCATATGATAAGATGCTCCATAATCAATGAGTCATTCATTTGAAGTAGAAGAAGAAGATGCAGTATAAGAGTAACAAGAAGCACAAAGTGCATGTCCATGAGAGGTGGATTCTGAAGAGGAATCTATGCTGATGTGGTGCTTCTTCATTGCTTCTTCCAAGGCTGTCATCTTCTTGAAACACTTAGATTCATCATGATTATCTTTCCCACAAAAATTGCAACGACGTTCAGTCTTCTTTCCTTTTGGCTTGGATCCTTTGTCATTTTTTAAAGAATGAGCCAACTTAGAGGGTTTGGGACCCTTGTTGTTTGGCTTATTATTGCGAAAATTCTGTTTCTTGAGAGGCTTGGACTTTTTCTTTTTGTTGGGACAATAAGGCTTCCCCAGATGTATCTGCATTGTTAATTATTTCAAGATGAATGAGCTTATCTTGCTCTCTAATTAAGGAATCACAAAAGGATTCAAGACTAGGCTCTTGATAGTTAGCTACAGTCAAGGATTCTTTCATGGAGTAGAATGCAGATACAAAAACAGAATATGCAGGTCCAAGTTTGGAAAGAATATGATAAATACATTGTTTGTCTTCTTTCTTAATCTTGAAGTCTTCACATAAGAGTCTAAGAGTTTTATACTTAGATAAATAGTCTTGAATGCATGAAAAATCATTTGGATTCAAGGAAATCAACTCATTCTCAAGTTGATGACCCTGAATTTCAATGTGTTTACCAAACATAGATTCCAACTTTTTCAAGCTTTATCAAGTTCATCAATTCCAGATATGTGGAATCGCAAATATTGACATCCCAATCAATCCACAAGCTTCATCACATCTATTTTCCCATTTAATTTTTCTTATCATCATCAGTGGGTTATGTTTCTTTCCCTGAGGTTATCCTGAAAAGTCCCCTACTTCGCAGAACATCCTCCATACGAGATTTCCATGAGAAATAGTTAGAACTTGTAAGTATAATATCACAAGGGGCAGCCATACTGTAAAATAATGGCTGGAAGAACAAAAACTAACTTTCTGGATGCAAGGAGCTCAAAAAAATATGCAGTTTTAAAAAAAATGGCACTGAAAACTGATTCTAGATGATGAAGTTATGTTTGATCAAAGAAAATGTTAAAAAGAACCCCCCTCTTCCCAATATCAACCTTTGACAATCACTTTACAATAAAGTTGCTTTTAAGTGAATCACTTTTGTAGAATAAGTGATGTTCACTTTTACAATAATGTTACTTTAAATAGTGCGGTAATAAATTAAAAGACTTAAGTGACTCACTTTTTATTTTATTTTATTCAAGTGAGATGCACTTTTACAATAAAGTAACTTGAAAATAGAAATCGCATGCACTAAAAAGTAGCTTAATAAGACTTGAACTCAAGACCTATTAAGGAATAAAACAACTTTGGACCAAGTGAACTAAGTTTAAAAGGTACGTAAAAGAATGGAAAGAGGAAGGGTTTTTTTTTTTTTACTCTTCTCTCTCGTTCTCCGTGCTCGCCTTTTTTTCCTGCAAATCACAACAACAAAAAAAATTCCACACAATGGGGTTAGATCTTGGTTAGCTTACCGAGAAAGTCTACGTTTTCAAGTTTTCTCGTTGTTTCTAATTTGTTGTGATCACACAAGGTGCATGCCAAAGAGCATACGTAGCCAAGAAGACAAGAAAAAAACTTTCCCTTTCTGTTTCTGATTCGTCGTGATCGCACAAGGTGCACTGCAAAGAGCATACGCAGCCAGGGAAGGCAACAGTCCGAGACTAAAACAATAAAGATCCAATAATAAAACTAGTAAAATATGTGAGATTAAAAAAAAAATTAAACAAATCCGTCACTGTAACATTATACCTTCAGATTTGTCGAAATTGGTGTTTCTGGATCAAACAGAAATGGTTTTCATTGTAATGAAAACAATTTCCCAATGGAAACAGTGCTCCAAACGCAATGGAACAGCTCCCAGAGTCCACAATTGTACAGAAACTCCAGAACTAGAAACCCTTTCAAAGTTTCTGCTACACCAGTTCCAGATCTTGATCAAAACCAAAAGCGGCTCTTCATAAATGCTCTGATACCATGTTCGGGTACACAAGGTACTCCTAAAAGACCAAACACCTTGAGCAATCACTTCACATAAATAGATCACAGATCAACACACCGATGTTTGTCATGTGGTTAAAACCCTCGAGAGGGAAACAGTCCACGGCCCCAACTAAATAGCTACTTGGAGCAATTTATTATGCAAAAGAAAGAAAGTTACATATGAACTTCTCATAATTGGTCAACTAGCCAAGGACCCTCCATGCTCTTTAAATAGAGATCGTGGACCAATGGGGTGTTAAGCCACGGATCAATGGTAAGTATGATCTAAGAGAAGTTGAACCGTCAGATCACTCTATGTCTAGAACATATCGTGACCGTCGGATTATAATATTTACAAATGCATACTAATGCATACTAAAGAAACACACTTTTACCTGACATATATATTACACAAGTTGATCTTAACTAACTCATAAGTGTCTAAATATCCTAACAACAAGTGTATGAAAGGGAGAAAGGGTTATGAAAAAAATCGTGGTTGTAGGAAAGCTGAATTAGTGGAATCACTTGAACACATAAGATTGCACGGGTTCAAAACCCCTTAATGATAGCGACAGTTGAACGAGCAGTTGCCAGGAGTGTTGAAGATCATGTGCTCACCTGTCATTTCTTAATTTGACCAAAAAATTATTGAAGGAATTGGGGGTAGTCGTGGTCGTTGAAGAGAGAATTGTGGAGGTTTGATGGACACATATGAAGACATGAGATAGCATGTTTAGCAATGGAGATCATCATCGTGACAGGTGTGTAACCAGACCAAGAAATTATTAACTCAATTGTGATTTGCATTGACAGAGGGTTAGTTTGTATGGGCAATTTTAAAAAATTATGAAATTGTTGTCCCAATTTTACTCTGCTTTCAATTTCATTGCTGTAGTGAAGCATTTTCAAAAATATTTTTCAGTTGTTTGGAAAGAAATTCCCAGGTTAGGTGTAACACCTCGGTTTTGACCCCGTTGCATTAAACGTACTTGATGTATATATTGTAATAATCATGGTGCGGAGCTAAAGGCCAAGGCCCCACCATTGGTTGGTTATGCTATGTTTTGGATTTAAATTTGTCACCGATGGTATATCGAGACATGCGGCATATATTATGTTGGTCATCATGTAAATATGCATCTGAAAGTAATTAAATGAACCTGACCAGCTACGATCGCGGCAACTAAATCGAAAGGGGCATGATTTTTCACAAGGATAAGGATGTGGGGGAAATTGTCAACCTTGGCCAATGAGAGAAAAACCCATGTGTCTTCTTCCTTTGTTTTATTCCAACCACTTTCATTAAGAAAGACTGCTCGTGGTTGAGGCAGTTATGGTCTTGGAAGTGGGGTGGCAGGACTGTCAGTCCTCACCCACACGCACACTCCACCACAGTGTTTGACTTCACAATGGCAGGGGAAAATTTTCACGCTCTCTCCAATTTTGGGACCTCACGATTTTGCTTTTCATCCCTCACGTAGATATTTTTCTTGGCTCCACGAGTTGCAAAACACCCACGCACTGCAATTTCGCATCCTCTCCATTGTTGCTCATTCTCACACAGAGGGATTCCTTCCCATTTTTCGTCTTCACGCACAGGATTTTGCTGGATTTACCCACGCAATACTTTTATTCTGTAGATTTGTGAATAGTGTGGCCGTATCCTTTACTCACGGGCTGATTCATGGGTTCTGCATTGTGGTTGATTCACGCACCGGTCGTGAGACTGTAAATTCATCCCCATTGTGGTCTGCGTACGTTTTTGTTTTCCCAGCAGCATTGGTTGTGCAAAATGGGTCGTTGTTCCCCACGTTATTGGTAATATGTATGCTGATGCATTTTGGAGATGTGTTTTTTTTCCCCTGTTGGGATTGTGTTTGTTGTTGTGTTTAGGACGGTGTAATTCGCTGGGGAGTCTTTTCCCTGTTTAAGCTGTGATAGCTAATTGATTGCATATGTGCAATGGTTGGTCTTCGGACTGTGTAAGGAGCAGGGATGTTGGCTTGGTTTGCTTGATAAACCTGGTGTAGGAAACCACACAGACAGAGCTAGAGGGCTGGCCTTCTTCTCCATCACCCCTGAATAGCACTAGAAGGGAAGGCATGGCCTGAGGGACTGTGTAACAGAGAAGGGACCGATTCCTTGTGTTGGGTGTGTTTGGGTGTCTTAGAGGTCAGGCTAGTTCTGGTGTAGGTGTTCTTGGCTCTGTAATGAGCTCACCAACTTAGCATTTAGCCTTTCCCACTCCTTGATGGCCTGATAAACCCAACTGTGTTGGCTTGGCTGTGTTTTGTATATCCCTGGCTATGTGTAAGCCTGCTAGTTCCCTTATTCCTTGGAGAATCATGCCCAGCTCGGGGGTGGCAGCGTTGTTGAGAGATTAAGGAACACGCTGGCCTATGGTTGGGTGGAACATTGCAGCGACGTAGCTGGTTGCGGATCGAGTTCATCATAAGATAAGTGACTTTGTCCATTTTACTTCTGCAACTATAAACTGTAATTTATGTCAATGAAAATGATGAATATGTTAAATGAATGCTTGCTTAAATGTATGATGTTTCCGCTGTGTCTGATAGATGATTGCATCTGTGCATGGTAAATGTTCATGTGTGTATGTTTAAGCATTCTGTTTTAGCAATTTTGTGAATGTACATGTTCATGGGGCTCTTAGCCCGGGTGGTTTAAGCCATGGGTCGCGTCCTCTTTGCCGGTCGGAGGCATGGGGATGTGACATTAGGGTTTCACAGTAGAAATGAAAAAGAGTGGTAAAATGAACAAAGTTGAGCCCATGGATACCAGCTGGGCAGAAGAGTTTCCTGAGTGTGCAACAATTTTTCAAAGGGCTGGTTAGTTTGAGTTTTTCCAGAGAATTAATGGTTTCATCCTAGAATTGTCATACGGATTTGCATAAGGTGTTGATAAGAATATTGTTACTCTTGAAACCCTCAAATTTGAACTCACCAGAGAGTTAATTGAAGAGGCCACAGGTATAGCAGGTGAAGGGGAATTTTGGTTTTAAAATTTACCTTTTACTTTCAATTCAAAAGATTTCTTATTGCCAGAGGTTGGAACCCTAGATTGGGGCAAGGGTGTTCAGTTACATAAATTCAAGCTTGAATGAAGAGAGGTTATCAGAATTCTACAAAGTTAAATTACATGTGAAGGCAGATTTGCCTTAGTTATCAAGTATCACATTATATTCCTCCAACATCTAAATCAAGAGTCAACAATGAATTTACCCTTTTTCTTTCTGAAGAGCATGCAAAAAATGTCAGATAGAGTGAAAGGGCATAAACATCACACTCAACAGTCTATCTTTCATCATGGACTTATAAAATTGATTGTTGACATAGTTCTTCAAAAAAAGGGTAGAACCTGGGAACACTTTGTGTTTTGGTTAGGAATTCAAACTCAACAAGAAGGTCAACCCAAGAAGAGACAAATGAACAAACAACATTGCCTTACAAAGAGATTAAAAGGAGAAATAGTTGAAGAGCTGGTGAAAGATAGTATTCAACAAGAAGTTTCAACCCATAAATTCGAGGACTCTATGTATGAAGAGAACATAAGAACAATTAATGAAAATCATGAGCCATTTTCAGAGAATGTAGAAGAAAGTCGTATAGTTGATACAAAGCAGGAAGAGGGTAAGAGTCCTTTACAACAAAATCAAGATATCACAGATGTACAAGAAAGTATACTAGAATTTCCTGTTACAGACAATTTAAAAGTTGATAACCCATAGAGTTTAGGTGAGAAATCTAAAGAAGAGTCATTCACAGCAGAATTAAAATGTGAAATGGTACAACTTTCAGCTGTTAGGTATCAAGGCAAATCATTAGTAATTCCAGGAGGAGCTGAAACAAGATGGAGACCTAAAACAAGAGCAAAAAACAAGTTAAGGCTTGGCATGAAAAAGATTTTAAATCCAAAATTTGCTAAAGAGAAAGTGACTGTAATTGAAGACTCATCATCTCAAGAATACTTGGAGGATGAAAAAGGCCTAGATTCTAAGCTGGTTTAGAGTATAAAGGAACATTCAGTAACTCTAAAATCATCACCAGGCAAAGACAAGGATGTAGAGCAACCAAAGGTTTGCAGTACTGAAAAAGTTAGCCCTCTAGAAGTTCATGTAGAGGAAGCATATAAAGAAGATGGAGATGATGATTTGATCTTTAGAAAAATGAACATTCCATGGTTATCAGACAAGACCTCTACAGTAAAAGAGGGACTATGCATAGATTCTAAGATTGAGAATCTACAGAAAACAGTGAAGCAGTGCAAGTATCAAATCAGTTTTCTGAGTGAAACAAACGAAGGTCTAGTCATGACTAACAAAAGGTTAAGGGAGGACATAAATGACATAAACACTCATTATCAGGAGTTAATTTATGTTTCGAAGGAAGCTCTTAGAAGAAAGAAGTAGACTCAAAATAAATTTAAGGAATTGAATCAAACAATTCAGGATTTAACCTAGCAAAATGAAAGACTATCAAAGAAGGTTGAAGACTTGGAAGCATAACAACAAAGAACCAAGAGGAAATCACAAGCTTTGGAAGGGATAGCATTGTTGGCTGAAGCAGCCAAGAACCTATAAGGATTACTACTGACATGTGTCATGTAGTTAACTTTTGTAATAGTAAATTGTTATTTTGAAAAGACAGTCATTTTAGTAATAGTTTCGAATCTTAGCCTAAATTCAGTTAGTTAGTTATGTAACTATTTTGGGATGAAACAAAGAGAAAAGAAAGAAATGAGAGGTTAGGGGGGTTTGAATTTTCACACAAGGAGAGGCCTTTTTGTGCTGTGATATCTCAAGTTAGCACTCACAACTCTTATGTAAGTGGATGACTATTTTTTGATTATATATAAACTGATAAGCCATTTTACCTGTTATGCTGTCTCATTTCTAATCAAGCTGATTACTTAGTC
Organism: Pseudotsuga menziesii; assembly: GCA_001517045.1. Classification (NCBI taxonomy): domain Eukaryota; kingdom Viridiplantae; phylum Streptophyta; class Pinopsida; order Pinales; family Pinaceae; genus Pseudotsuga; species Pseudotsuga menziesii. The sequence continues at coordinate 54,087 of LPNX010504367.1, read as the reverse complement.
TATAATTTCATTTCTTGTTTAAAGGTTTTATTCATGTAAATGCTTGTAGCATGTGTGTGGAATTAGTGTTTCATGTGTAATGTTTATGGTTTATTGGGATGTGTTTGATCCCCAGTTTATCTAACTTGTGCATGGTTCAGCTCTTTATTAGTTTGTGAATGTTTATTACCTCCTTGCTGATAAAGTTTTAAACCAAAACTATAAACCAAAACCCTAAAAACCAAGTTTATTCTATTTCCGTTTGAGATTGTGTTAGCTTGTTCTTGTGGTAGTATGGGAACAATTTCTAACACAAACATCTTTGGCACCGTTGTCGGGGACGAAGCTGAAATATATTTTCCCTAGTATATCATTATTCATCTGATTTTGAGAGGTGAACAAAGTCAGAAAATCTTTTAGACTAAAATTTTTCACCGGCGACTCCATGGAAGAAAGATTTGTTGGCCACTCCATTGATTCAAGATGTCAATGAGCATGGAAGCCATTGTGGCTGCGAGGTATGCTTTCTATGATTTCTCAAATATTGTTGGTTTTCCACATCTAGTGCTTTCTATAAGTGTGTGGGGTGACTATCTTCCTAGATTCAGATGAAACAAGTATGAGCATCCTCGTGAGCACTTATTAAATTTTCATAAATGCATGATTGAAAATGATTTTGTTCACGAGGATGTCTTAATCAAGATGTTCAGATTTTATTTAGAAGAACATGCTCATGAATGGTGTCAATCCTTTCCCACTGCTAACATTCATTCTTTGAAGGAGTTTCATACTGTTTTTCATCATCATTATCAAATATTTTATCCGACAGATCTTATATTTGAAAATTGTTGTGAGGAATATGAATTACATGATGAGATTGAAGATATAGATATAAAAGAATTGGTCCTCGCAATCTTCATCAGGTCTCTAATGATCTTCAAGATGATAGGTTTTCCCATAAATATGAACTAGAAGTGAATAATGAAGAAGCCGAAGGTTCTTCTATTATCATTAATTATGATTATTATAAACATGAAGATTTGGTTTCTTTAGATATAAAACACAATGATTAGTTGTCTTTTGGTCAAATGCCAATGGAAATCAGTAATGGCAATCCCCAACTTTCAGATTTGCAGACAAAAGGAAATTGCGCTAACCATGAAGAACTGGATTTGCAGAGATCATTTATTTCCAAGGAGGAACAACAAGAGGACTTTCTTTCTCTTTATGTACCCTTTACTACAAATCTAGATAAAAAAGATGATAATGACGAGGAAAATCATGCTAATGTTTCTTCAAATCAACCTTTTTATGATGAATATGATGAAGACATTGAAGTTTTAAATCAAAAGTTTCATGATCAGCAGAAATCGAGTGTAGGTGAATTATATTCCAATCTTTTTATTGGACAAGAAAAGTTTTGAATTGCTTTGACTCTCAAATTGATAGCAGCCAAGCTGTAGATACTTTGAATATACTATTAGATGTGTCTAATAGCCATGGCTGTGATAACTTTGCTGCTCAAAACCATTATGAAAATATGCCATTTTTTTATGGATATAAAGAAGTACTACATCCATTCTTTCAGTCCTCATTACTTAAGCAACACTCTTCAGAAATCAGTCCGCTTGAGTTAGTGGAAGATATAAAAAAGGATAACCTCAACAGAGTCAAAATTTTTATATATTGTTCTCTTATTGCATTATCTCATGGAGTATTGAGAATTGAGGACACCCATTTGCAGTCCATTCTTTTTTAACAACATGAAAGAATAATTTTGCATGAGTTTCATGATCCCGTGGCTTCTTGGATGGAGTTGTATTTTCAAATGTTTCTAATGCTCCAACTTTTGGCATACTTTCTATTTCTAGTCATAAGTATCAGCTACCTACAGACTCTCTATTGCGTTTATCACATCTTTTGTAGGTCTTTTCAAACAATAGCATGCATGGAATTATGATTCTCAATTAAATGGTTTCTTGGCTTCACTGGAAGTATGATTACACTTAATTGGGTTGTTTCCTCCGATTAGAAGTAGGAGTAAATAGCAGAATAAGCTCTCTATACGAGCATGTAGATTCTTTTCAATATGCTGGTTTGTAGTAGTATTTTGTCATTTCATAGGTATGTGTTTAGAGTTTGAGAAAGTTGCAGAGATTTGGTAAATGACTCCATAGCCCAATTGAAGCACTCACGCTTCTTATTATCAGCTGCAGAGTAACTTCAATTTGCAGAACAAGATTCAGATTTTGATTGGAAAAACAAGTTGTAGCCTTTGGTTAGCAGTGAATGGTAGGCTGGGAACGAGATACAAATGACTCCATCACCCAATGAATAAGGCACAAGGTCTACAGGTTCTTGAAACCTCACAGGGAGGTTTTCATCCCGCAGCGGGAGCAAGATGTTATGTCTAAATTTCGTTCTTAGTCTATGAGTGTTATTTCTTTAAAAAAAAATGATTTCTTATTACTTTACATTTTTTAGTTAATTTGAGATTTTTTTTTTAGTTATAAGTATATTTTTGTTTGATTTTGTGCTTGTAATGACCTTGATTTATTTCATTTTATTAGTTTTAAAGTTTTTTTTTGGGCTTATTAGTTAATGTATATCTTTAAAGTCTGAAAAATTTATAATGAATTTTGTTCTAAGCTTTATCTTTATGACCTAACCCTCGCTTTTGGGTCATTGTTCAAAAAAGGATTCCTGTAGCAGCTCTGTTTTTCCTGTTTTTGTCATTATCGTTGGGAGCAAATTACGAGGTGATGGAAACGAATTCTAGAAAACCAAAAGAGGTTTTTGTCCACAACAAACTCATTCACAAAAATGTCTCTCAGTTTTGCAACAGCTATTATCGTTTGAGAGATTCGAATTCATCTTTGTGGCCTATTTTTCATGGTTTGAAAAATTTAATAATTTACTGTTTTAGTCACAAATTTATAGCACGGATTACGATCAATTTAAGGGGATTTTTTAAAAACAAAGAGAGGTTTTTGTTCATAATGGAATCATTTAAAACAACCTCTCTCATTTTTTGTACAGGTGTCCCGAATCGAGAGATATGGAGGCGTCTTTGAGACCCAATTTTTCATAAATTCACCAAATTTCCCCAAATCTGATTTGTTATTTTTGGGTTAATTGTCTTTAAAGATTTTGAGTTAGCATGTAACTAATTGATGTAACTGTTTCAAATTTCGAATTATAAGGTAGTTATGGAACTACTTTACCTTTGGATGATAAAAGGAAGACAAACATACAGTTTAAGGGATCGAATTTTCACTCAAGGAGAGGCTTTTGGAGCTTTGATATCTCAAGCTATCACTTATTACTCTTATGTAAGTGGATGACTGTTATTGATTATATATAAATTGATAAGACTTTTTACATGTCATACTATTTCATTTCTGATTTGGTTGATTGCTCAGTCTACAATTTCATTTCTTGTTTAAAGGTTTTATTCATGTAAATGCTTGTAGCTTGTGGGTGGAATTAATGTTTCATGTGTAATGTTTATGGCTTATTGGGATGTGTTTGATCCCCAGTTTATCTAACTTGTGCATGATTCAGTTCTGTATTAGTTTTTGAATGTTTATTACCTCCTTGCTGATGAAGTTTTAAACCAAAACCCTAAAAACCAATTTTATTCTATTTCTGTTTGAGATTGGATTAGCTTGTTTGTGTGGTAGTCTAGGAACAATTTCTAGCACAAACAACATCTAACATGGTCCAAGTGGGAAGATACAACAGGAGGGTTTTCATTCGTAACTAAAACCCATATTTGAAAGAAAAATAATTCCAAAAGTTTAGATATCGTTCACCCTATGAGATGAGATTCTTTCTGATACAGGGAATCCAATGCCTCCATTGGAGCACATATTGATCAATGGTGTAGCAATAACATGACCAGAAGTAGTTGCAACTTGCAACATCCACTAATCCAGAATTCAAATTAGCATCATACTCCATTACAAAAGTTGGACTTGCAAGAATGCTAGAGGGGTTGGAATCTTCGTTATGTAATGCGACCACCATTGTTTCTAATGAGTTTAGATCAGATTCTTTCATTCGTGGTTGAAGCTCTAAAGAAAAGTTCCTAAATTGTCTACAAAATTTTTGGGTAGTGAGTCCTTACCACATGCTTCTTGTATTATAATTATTATTTTAGTGTGCACTATAAATGCCCTTAAATTACATGTTTTCAATGCCATGTTGGAGTAATGGGTGCATTAGTTTATGCTTCATTCCGGTATCATTCAAGTATGTAAAAACATATTTAATGGATCAAGAGAGCTTAACCAATAGCGTCCATGTCACATATTCCATTGTTGCACCACTTCTCAAAATTCTTCGATGCACATAAGCCATCCCCACACTCTGTTTTTTTAGCATGATCTTCCTATGTGAAGATGGATGATTTTCTTTTATGAACAAGATAATTTATTTTCCATTGTTTTCTAAAATATGTAGTTTCTATGAACCATTAAATTGTATATAATTCTGCACAAATTTTGGATAGAATTAGCCATAGGTAAAAGAGAATAAGCTATAGTATTTTCCATGACCTTCAAAACAAACACAAGAAGGCAAAAAACAGAGGTATGGTGTAGAAATTATGGACAAAATACAAATGGTTCCTTTGTTATAATAATGTTATATTTGTAGAACCTACTAAGCCATATATTCAAATACTATCTACCTTTACTCGTGGCATTGGAGGTGCACTCACAAATCATTGAAATCATAGAAGGAAACACTTACTTTGCTACTAATGAGACACATCAATCACAATAAATGTCAAGCAATCAAATTCCTAAAGGTAACCCTACATCACAGTCAATTGCCATGTTGGATTAATGGTGCATTATTGATATGGATGCAAAAGTCTATTCTCCGTTTCTATAGAAATGAGTATGGAATACAAAATTTTATGGATGGAGATATTGGCTCCTAAGCCTCACCAGACAAGCCACAATGCAGTTCATGATTCTAATCACAATCTCTGGGCTACTACACAGAATAAAAAAGTATTGGTTGAAGTGATAAAATTTAGTTTCATAGCAAGGATTCCAATGGAAACATTTGGGTATTTATTTTTAAGGACGAGAGAGACTTAAATAATGAAAAAAACGAGGCATGGTTTTCCATCATAAATAATTGCAACATCAATGCGTATTTGAAAACTATGTTGAGCTACTTTTGGATAGCAGTTTGATTAGTCAAAGGTGTTGAGTAACAATTATTATGTCGCATTTATTAGTTGAACCCCATGGCTTTTATTTAAGATTACCAAGTGCACATGATATTGAGCCAGAAAGGTGGATCAACATAGATTTTTTTTAACCAAATTTGTCTCCCATTTCTGTTACATTGATTATGAAGTTTGTAGACTTGAGTTTTACTCCCAATAACGACCTAAGTTAGATCCCATAATGATTATGTGTGCACATGCTATTCTTGTCTTAGGATCTATTTAGATTTAGTTCTTCATTGGGATTGTTTCAGAATTTGATAATCTTACCAAGGTGATTAATTTTTTAATTGAATAATAGTTCATTGTTTCCTAACAATGAATCCAACACAAAACATGATTGACCCAAAAGCAATTCAATTGATGATGACTATACACTAAACTACTACACAAGCCAAAATTTGATTGAAACATATTAATTCATATAACTAGTCCAAGGCTTGATCGTTTGATGCTTCATCCTCAAAGTTTTGGTTCAAAGCAGGTGATCTGGAGTTCATGCCTTGAGTGTGTTCCTTATTGGGTGTTAGTTCAGGTTTATTCACTGGCTTGTCTTGCTAGCTTACCACAAGTTCACCCTTGTGTTCATATATAGTGAAACTGATTAGTTCCCCTCATTGGAATGTGAGGCATCCACCATTTTCCTCTTTATTACAATTCTTTCCCAACTACACATTAACTTGCTACCCCTCAAAGTGCATATGCACTTTGAAAGATTCTTTTACAGCTTGGGTCTCATGAGCGTATCCATATTTGGAAATGAATACATGGTACTTTACATCAGAAGCAAGTAGTAGGTTGAATTTAATGTGACCATCATACTATAATGATAAAAGACTGGCTAGGTGTATTGGTGAGTCACTTAGTAGTTCAAGCAGTTGAAAGGAACATCAATGAGACAAGTTTTGTGGCCACTTGTTTAACAATACCTTACGCACAAGAGATGTAGTAGGATTTAGCTAGCAACACCAGCCTTGTTTTCATGGCGATTTTCAATTGATAAACAAATTGAATTTGCAGGTTAGTGGGTTGATGTTGTATGCTGACGAGAAATCCATATTTGACTGACTATAGTAGATGTGCTCGATATAACCTCTTTGGTTAAACGCTTCATCTCTATGCTCTAAGCATTGCATATTTATAATAAGGTTAGTTCTATTGTTTTTCATGAAGCTACTGTTATCAAAGTACCGAGAAGTTTGTTATTGAGGATGGCAGAGTGAAAGAACATGGAAATGGTGAATCTTTCTAGCGATAATAGTTATAAAAATGATACAACCCTGATCAAAATCCCGTATAAAAAATGATTTTAAAGGAAGATGCCACATTAGCAGTGCCAATGGGCTCAAATTATGGATTTCAAGAATAAGTTGAAAATACTACAACTTATTCTCTTTTACCTATGGCAAAAGGAACTTGAAAATTTTTGGCCCTCCCATAAGCAAGAAACTTCGAAAGTGCATTCAATTAGCAAACTTGTAAACCTCACTATTGATGTATTAGTAAAGTTTAATAATGAAACTGAATCCCTTGTAGAGTATATATATTAATGATCCCCCATATTAGCATTTTTGTATGGAAGCCCAAACCACAAGGGGAGGTTTGTGTAGAGAACATGAAAAGAACTGAGATTCTAGATTAACACTTTTCCCCAGTAACACAATTTATCCTTGTCAAAATCAATCAGTTGAATGAGTACAAGTTGTAGTAAGAGATTGTAGAAATTTGAAGAATCACTTTTCAACTTTATTTTTGTGACCTGCCAGACAATGTGCAACAACATAATGCAACAAATCATAATCATGTACTTTTGAAATTTTGCATAAATTTCCTTCTCCAGAGACCTTCAACATGAGAAACTCTAGATGGGAGGAATGTGATTCTACAATAATGAAAAACACAGACAACAAGAACAAATTTCATCGGGGTATCTTTTTGGGACATACTAAGCAAGGAGAATAGGCATGGATTCAACTGTAAGAGCTCCAATTCCATCAATGGTAAGTGTTAACTAATTGCCATTGATCACGAGTCCATTTTTAGATTCACAAATTCCTTGTACTCATCACATTTATGTGTGTTATGAGAATTAACAAATAAGCACATCAGTTAGAGACAATTTATACTGCAAATTGATGTAAACCATTCAATGATTCTACCCTAGGGATGCAATTAGAGAGTAAATTCTATGCGAACTCTATAAATTCTCATACCTTAAGGTCCCAAATAAATTATAAAATTACATGAATTTATAGATTGAATTCCAAATAGCATTTTACAGACAATGGAATAGATCTTGAAATTACAGATATAGAAGGTCCCAAATAAATTATCAAATTACATACATTTACATATTGAATCCCAACTAATTGTTAAAATTTCTAAGTTGTTGCTTCGGAATTTGTCACACCATACTTCAATGTGCTCAGAAAATCAACAAGCCTCATAGGCTAAATGATATCTGAACTTTTGGGATGTTTTTTCTTCAAGATATGGGTTTTAGTTACCAAAGAAAACCCTCCTATTGTATCTTCCCACTTGGACATCGTGTTATATACCAAGCCATGTCACTGATTGAACCAATCAACATAAAAAAAATGTCAATTATATCAAAACTTTCCAAAATTCCAATATTAAACGACACTGACTACCAACACTACCTCACAAATGCCATGGAGGACTAGATGATGGAAAGGATCTTAAACTTACATAGTAATAACTTCACCAACTTCAACACTTTTTATAGTATACTAAGATCGTATTTTGGCACATTCAAAATTTCAATGAAATTTTCACATTCATTATGCATATAGGAGAGACATACGTATAATTAATCCATGAACTTTAATGTCCAAACACCATTTAACTTCTATGAAAAATTGTTTTTGCTTTTCCCAACAAAATTTCATTTATGTTCTTCTCTAACATGCATATGCACTACGGGAAAGGAGAAAATCTCTCCTGTAACAACAAATCAAGGAAGTTACTTGTATCTTTTAGCTTTTAATACACAAAAGGGAAGAAAAACAATGGTATTCTAGGAGTTCTTCAATATGATTTAAACAATGCCTAATTCGGTGAGGATATTACAATTTTCCTATCGGTTTCATTTTCAAATTCAAGCGATTTGTTGTTACTTACTGGAATGTCTGTTGATAATCATAGAGGGTTGTCTTAGAGTTCTTAGCCAACTTGACCTTCCTCCTACTCAGGACTGTTCAACCATAGATAGAGTGAAGGGTTTACAGGTCCTATGCAGGGTTCGGTTAGTTTCTAGGATCGAGTCAAGTTTATTTTGCACGGGATTGGTCTGGTTCTGGGTGCGAGGCAGGGGATGTTCAAAACATCCATGTAGTTAATGCATGTGGACTTGGACTGCCTAGTTTTAAACTGAGCGGATGGGTGGCCGAAATGGGGTTGGAGTCGTCAATCCAGAGTAAGAGAAAGCATTAAGGTGTCTCTTCATTAAGCATTCGTTTTATTTAATTATTAATATTTATTATTGTTTATTTATTTTATGTTTTTTCATTACACTAACAAAGATGTTGTCAACCAGGTTCGCCTCGCTTTTACACAAAGCACAAAAATTTGGGCCAATCATACCTTTGCGGTTCAAATTATCCAATGCCATTAAGCAATTTTGAAATGATATCCATATAAAGCATTTGATATTTGTTTGAATATGTCATTTACATAGTTTGTGTTAGGTGGAATAACTCCCAAATTGTATTATTTCTCCATAGAATGCCTTTATTTATACATCTACAATGACTCTTGGGATCACACATCCGAGAGTCTCTTCATATTCCTAATATTTACACTAAAGTATAATCCCAACGGATTATATTCCAACAATCCCCCCCTTAATCCAAAGGGGTGTTAGTAAGTCCGAGCATGTTTATGAATCTTTCAAACTTTTCTCGTCCAAGCGCTTTGGTGAAGATGTCTGCAACTTGATCATTTGGTCGAAGATGGACTGTCTTGGCCTCTACATGATGTTGAATCAAATGATACTTTGTGTTGATGTGTTTGGTTCGATCATGGAATCTGGGATTTTTAGCCAGCTTGATTGCAGAAGTATTGTCGATCAATAATGGAGTGGAGTTCTCTTGTTTTTCTTGCAAATCTTCAAGTATATTCGTGAGCCATACTATTTCTTTCGTTGCTTCAGCTGCAACCACATATTCTGCTTCTGTTGTTGAATCTGCCGAAACTGACTGTTTGCGTGATCTCCATGAGACCGCTGCTGATCCAAGACTCATAGTGTATCCAGAAGTTGATACTCCTGTCTCCTTATCGCCATCAAAATCTGAGTCTGAGTACCCAATAAGTTTGAAGTCATCCACCTTAGAGTACTTGAGTCCAACGTCTTGAGTCCCCTTCAAGTATCTTAGAACTCTTTTTGCAGCTGACCAGTGTCCTTCACAAGGTTTATGCATGAACCTTGAAAGTATGCCAACAACATAAGAAATATATGGTCTAGTTGTTGTAAGGTAGATAAGTCTTCCTACAAGTTATCGATACTTGGTCGCATCTTCAAATTCTTTTCCTTCGCTTGATGTGAGCTTGATTTTCTGTTCCATTGGAGTAGAGATAGGGTTGCATTCTCTCATGCAAAATTTGTCTAGTAGTTCTCTAACATATTTTTTCTGAGATAGGAATATGTACTTAGGATGTTGAGTGACTTCAATTCCTAAGTAATAGTGGAGATGTCCCATATCTGTCATTTCAAAGATCTTTTTCAAATCTTTCTTTATGGATGCTATATAGCTCTCATTGTTCCCTGTCATCAAAAGATCATCTACGTACACCACAAGATACACAACAAATCTTCCAACTTTCTTTATAAACAGTGTTGCATCATCAAGATCAAAATGTTCAAAATTTAACTTCAAAAGATGCTCGGTTAATTTTTCATACCATGCGCGAGGCGCTTGTTTTAGGCCATACAAGGATTTGACAAGCTTGCATACCTTTTGTTCTTTTCCTTTCACAACAAAGCCTTCTGGCTGAGACATGAAGACATTCTCTTTCAAGTCTCCATTCAAGAAAGCAGTCTTTACATCCATCTGATGAACTTTCCACCCATTCTGAGCAGCTAAAGAGAGTAAGGTACCGATGGTAGCCCATTTTGCTGTAGGAGAAAACGTTTCTTCATAGTCAATTCCTTCCTTCTGTGCATAGTCTTTTGCTACAAGCCTCACTTTGTGCTTTTCAAGTGAGCCATCTGATCTGTATTTGTTCTTGTACACCCACTTGCAACCAATTGGTTTGGTTCCAACTGGAGGGTCAACCAGCTTCCAAGTTCCATTCTTCATGAGTGCATCATACTCATTCTGCATAGCTTCTTTCCACTCAACTCGAGTAGAAGCTTCTTCAAAGGAAGTTGGTTCAAAGTTAGCAGATAAATTAAATTCACAATCAAATGATACATCCATGTCATCACCTGAATTATCTGCTTCTCCTCCATCTTCATGTCTTTTTGAACTTCTCGTTCCCGTCTTTCCAACTTCATCCGGATGGACACTTTCAAGTGTCTTTGTGGCCCATTTAGGAATCTTCTATGATGGTCATGGTTGATCAGCTGGTGGTGCTTCATTTCCTTCAAGGTTGAGTCTTCCAAATCTCTCAATCACATCATCCAGTTGAATCTCTTCTTTAGGTAAAGTAGCAGGAACTTCTTCATGCGAGGGAGTTGGTGCTTCATAAGGAAAT
>LPNX010504367.1:17215-42124 GCA_001517045.1 Pseudotsuga menziesii | reverse complement strand
GCAAAGCAAAGTGATTCTCCAGAATGCTCGGTTGTCTTCTTACCAAAAGCTTTCTCTCTGTCAGCTATCTTCTCTACTAGGGTGTCAAATGTCAATGATTTGAACTTGTCACTCGCTTGCAACGACTCAAGATAGTTGGAGTGAGAAGCATACAAAGGTTTTACAAATGCTGCAAGGGGAAGATCTGGTTTCATACCAGTGGCTTGAATCTTGCGCATGATAGCTTTGATTTCAGAGGCAAGTAACATGGGATCATTGTCTTTTACTTCTAAACTAAATAGTTTTAGCATTAGTTGAATTACTTCCATTTCAGAGTGTGAATCATACAGATCTTTTAATGTTTTTAGTGCTTTAAAACATGACTTTGCAGGCAATATGTGCTGGCTCACCTCTTCACTGACTGTGGCAGTGATTATCGCTAAAGATTTCTTGTCTTTTGTTTTCCAAATGGCCTTCTCTTTCTCGGATTCTGGAGGTCCTGGGTCTTTGGTTATGGGCCCTCCAGCTTCTGTCTCTATTGTGGTGCCTTCGCAAATACCGTCCCAAAAGTCATTGTAGATGAAGGCAGATTTGATCTTCCTCCACCATTCTGGATAAGTGTCTTTACCAGTGAGAGTGGCACCAACTACAGATGCTATAGATTGCATCTTCTATGATTGAATCTTGCAACAAAAATAATAGGAGAAAAAGAAGAAAGAGTAAAGGTGCAGGTCTAAGTCTCTGCCACCTTCCTCAAGCTTTACAACAATGTCAATGATAATCAGTCTTCAAAGTGGTCACAGCAAACACCAACAATCTTCTCCTATACTGGTCACAGTTTCGAGCTCAAAGCACAACTTTAAATCGAAAGGAGAAAATACAACAATTCCATGTTATAACATTCATAGCAGCACTTCATAGAATATAAAACTCTTCATGCAACAGTCACGGTTCCAATATAGCAATCACGAGGCTCTTCACTCAATGAAAATAAACAAATGCTTGCAGAATTTTCTAGATAGACTTCACGCAAAAATCTAGGGTTTATGAATCAATTGCAACATATAATATGAATCGCTTTTACCTCCACGCAAATGTATGAGAGCATGAGTCCCCACCGTGTTCACTCATCAACATTTGCAAATTCTTACAAATACTCAATTCAAGTTTCCAGCAGATACAGACTCATCAACACAGTCCCACTTCACGCAGTTGTATGATGACGTGAATATCTAGAGTTATACATTCTCTTGTAGGTTAGCTCCACGCCCACCGCACCAGTGGTTCAACGCATCATCAAAAGAGTGCCAGACACACACGGGGATACTTTGAAAGACCATGGAACAAAAACTTGGGTTGCAGCTCGTGTTCACGGGTAGAAATAACTGAGGTCGCAGCTTGTGCTTGTGGCTATGAATAACTCCAGTAGCAAGTATGAGGACTCCTACTCTCTGTGTATACTTGTATACACCGACAAACTCCGAGAGAATTTCTTCACGTACAAAGATAGAGTGTAAACTAGCTCCAAGCAGCATGCAGAGAGAGTAAACCAGACAATGAGCAGTGTACACAATCGTGGAATGAATTCATAGGTCACAAGTTCGTGGGCTCTGTTATGTAGATGTACACCATCGAACTCACAATCTTTATGGAGGAGATCGCACTAGGTCACCTCTGCAACTTTGTCATGGGTAGTGGTGCGGCTAGCATGTAGAGGTGAATGTAGGTAAGAATTTAGGGTTTGCTGGTACCAACGCTATTACCAACACACAGACACGCAAAGATGGAATACCAACAGCCAGAGGTGAAAAGAGGAACGGGATCAAGGCAATCACCAACGCCGTAGTAGAGAACGGGACTATCATAGGGATTATCACATCACGCATGAACGTTAGAGCAGCCAGCGCATGCACCAATGCATGCAATCTACAGACTGAGGAAAGCCCAGGGTGCAGATAGCAGCAGAATGCAGATTGTACATGCAGGAGTTATGAATCACTCTGATACCACTGTTAGGTGGAATAACTCCCGAATTGTATTATTTCTCCATAGAATGCCTTTATTTATACATCTACAATGACTCTTGGGATCACACATCCGAGAGTCTCTTCATATTCCTAATATTTACACTAAAGTATAATCCCGACGGATTATATTCCAACAGTTTGTTAAACCACCATTTAGGTACAATTAAATATCCTTCTTGAGCAATCATGGCGTATGTAGATTTTGTTGAAATATGGCCAGAAGCATTAAAAGACCAGATAATCTTGCCTTCGTTTGAGTTAAGCCTAACTCCTACAGAATTGAGATATAAGATATAATTATCCCATTCCATAACCTATCTACTTCCTGTACCAATATCCATGTCTGATAGGCAATAGGTATTAGCATGATGAATCCACGAAGGATGCTTAATTTGATCCAAGGTAATAAATCTCGTAAAGGGGAGATGATCCAATATAAAAGGAGACAACAAATAGTGTTCCTTGACACCAATAACAGGATAAATTCCAACCAAAATATTTGTGCCCCTACCAACCTTCCAAGAGAGACCCTTGCCCACACAAGGAAATGCTTTAAAAAACCTAAACCAAAAATTTGACACATTTATGTTATTTTTTATAGGATTCTAATCCACTTAAGAATATCTTCCTTGATACATTTATCATTTAAAACATCATTCCATAGACCCTTGTCAAAGACCCCCCTCCATAAAATCTTCAAACTCAAATCCGTACTAAACCAATAGACATTTTTAATGTCCCATCCACCCCATCATTCCAGTTTAGATAAATTCTCCGAATTGGCAAGGTGTATTTCCCCCCCATCAACTTTTCCTGACCAAAGAAAATTAAAGCTAAGCCTGCGGACCATCCTTAGGATAGTCTCGGGAATTCGTGCCAAAGAAAAGAAATAGAAAGGAATACCACCCAAAACAACCTTCATAAGAGTCAATTTGCCACCTAAAGATATGATCCTAAAAGACCAATGTCCAATTATTTTTTTCAATCTTTTCAACCAGCCATCCAACCACTTTTAAAAAGTAACCCAAATACTTGAAGCCATCGACCATATTAATTGCTTTGAAATGAAGAAATGTAAAGATTTAGTCCAGAATGTTCTTGTCAACCTTGTGTGAGATAAAGCAAGATTTTGAGATGCTCACCTTCATTCCCAAAGTTTCACAAAACATATTGATAATCTTAGCATAACCCTTCCATTCTTCCACTGCACCGGATCCAAACAAAATCACATGATCTATAAATAATAAATGGGTAATAATAACATAAGCATATATATTGATTTCTGTTAATTTCTCTTCAGCCTTGGCTCTGTTAATCAAGCAACTCAGACCTTCTATAACCAAAAGAAACAATAAATGTGATAAGAGGGATCCTTATCTGATACCCTAAGAACTCTTAAAGAAACTTGTAGGAGACCCATTGACAAGATCCGAGAACTAAGCAGAAGTAACGCATGACATAATCCAATTGTTAACATAACTGGTAAACCAATTTGTAGGAGTAAGAGTTGCACATATACCCAATCAACACGATCATAAACCTTCACTAGATCCATTTTTAGTGGCAGGGCATCAATATTTTTAGTCTTTATATAATGTAAGCCTTATTGAGTAACCCCAATCGCATCTCAAATCTGTCTATTCTCCATGAACCCAAACTGTTCCTTAGACATTGACTTGGAAAGATAAGACTTAATTCGGTTGGATATGATTTTTGTGATAACTTTATAGACCAAATTGCACAAGGCAATTGGTCTAAAGTCATCAAAAGAAACTAATTTCTTACACTTGGGTATAAGGGCAACAAAAGTTTAATTAAGAGCCCCAAAGACATAACCTTCTAGTCGAGATTGCTCGACCATATAAAGAAGTTTTGATCCCATAATGTCAAAAAAGTGGAAAAGTGTTCAATAGTCTAGCCATTCGTCCTTGAACTCTTACCTTGGAAAACTATTTCAAAACATATTCTATCTCATCGAGGTACATAGGATTCCCAATAGCACCCCCCTCTGCGGGTTGAAATAAAGCAGATAAGTGTCTTATCACCTTCAACATCATCAATATGAGTGGACCCATAATCATGGAATTGATCATAGAAATGGGTCTTTTCCAAACTTCCAACTCCTTTTGAGAATTTATCGTCTCCCCCTGTTGTCCTTTAACTCACAAATAATTTTAATATTCCTTCTATAATAGGTATATTGATGAAAAAATATAGTGTTATTGTCCCCAAGAGCCACCCAAATGGCCCCGCTTTTCAGCCTTCAGATTATTTCCTCCTGTTTTAGTGTACTAGACTTTTGATTCTCCAAGGCTAGTAATTCCATTTTTTCTTCATCAATAAAAAGGAATTTAGCATTGGCATCCAAAATCCTTTTCATTTGTTCCTCTATCCTTGCAAGTTCCTCATCAGCTTTGCAATTTTGTTAATTTTCCCATTTCCTTGCTTCCTTTTCTAAGCATTTGAATTTTCAAACTAGGTTATACATAGGACTACACTCATAAGGTATAGTAAAATCCTGCCAAAAGTTTCGAACCATCGGGCATAAATCCTCATTTTGAAGCCACATATTATTAAACTTGAAGA
The DNA here is from genome assembly GCA_001517045.1 of Pseudotsuga menziesii. Lineage (NCBI taxonomy): Eukaryota > Viridiplantae > Streptophyta > Pinopsida > Pinales > Pinaceae > Pseudotsuga > Pseudotsuga menziesii. The sequence goes on along the minus strand of LPNX010504367.1, from coordinate 37,532 downwards.
GGTAATTATTTTGGGGGCTACCCCCATTCAATTGGAGCATAATAGACAAGTGATCTACAATAGTAGATTTCTCCACCCAAGTTATGTACTTCTGCAAGGATTGTACAAGATTTGAATCCACAAGAAGTCTATCCAATCTTTTACTAATCCCAGCATCCCCACTCATCCTATTAGACCGAATAGGATAGATCTTGATAGGAAGGATATCAACGAGGTTAGTCCTAAGGAGAAAATTAGGAAAGAAATCAACAAGAGGATACAACTAAGCAAAGCTATCATAGACTTCTGAGGAGGACCGAGTAAAGATAAGATATTTGATTAGAATCGAATTTGGAATCCCCAACATCCCATAGGATTCCAAATTATTCCAAAACAAATGCTTGGTTTTATACTGTCCATAATAGTTTAATATGGTCAGTTTAAGATCAATATTCTTAATACACCCCTCCAACAGTCTTATAAGGCTTGAAATCAGTAACTGAAGGATTCCAAGATGACAAAAACCCCCCTCGAAAGACCCCAGGAGTCAATAACATAGATCTCCCAACTTGACAAAATCTTCAAAAACGTCTCCATATCTTGAAGTTCACTACACATAGTCTATTGGTTTAAAATGATCTCAGGGTTAGTAGTTTTTAAGAGTCTAGATAGGGCCCTAACCTTCCCAATCCCACCATCCCCACAGACATCAAAGGAAAGGATTGGCATTTAATCAATTCCCTGTAAGGGCTGGCTTGCTCTAAGGGCTCAAGGAGAAAGTGAAGCAGAGTTAGAGGGAGTACGAACCAAAGCCTCCAAGAGTTTGATAGATAGGGGTTTATAAGACTTTTCAGGAGAAAACATATTCACATCTTTATCTTTCTTATTCTTCCTGCAAATGATGACATTCTGAAACAGTGAGAGATTAACTCGGGATACTTCCATCTTGGAAGAGGTTTTTTTTAATATATATGCAAAGGGGTCTTAAATCAGGAACACGATCACGAGAAGGGTCTTTAGAGGGGGCATAGTCCAACTAGAAAAAGGCCTTAGAATATTTATTATTTAAGGTCTCGACATCCCGCAATATTATATAGAAAGGGGAATTCTAGGATGGTTCAACGCCCGATGGGTCTTCAATTGACAAACCCTCGAAATTGACGGGACCCCTAATTTCAGACCTCCTAGAGAATTTTGAGGAACCCCCTATCCTTAAATCCTAGCTATGAATCCTTCCCTCATTGATTCCAGATGACCCATCAATACAATCATTTGGGATTGTAACTTAACCCTCATTCATAGCAAGAGTATTCTTAACAACATCCTCCACAATAAGCAAACTCATCCTATTTAAATATTTTTTAATTGAAAGATAAAAATTCAAGTCATCCTTCAATACACCTTCGTAATGAGTGGGAGATTCAAAGGATTGCTTACCTTGTAATTGCAAAGAAGAAGTCACCCAAGAAGGTGAATGTCCTGAAGCTAGATTGCATTCCTCGAGCCAAGGTATGTCCTTGTCGGAATCAACTTCATAATCATCATACACAGTTCCCAAAAGAAAATATGGGCAACGAGCCTTCGCATGACTCATCTTCTGACAAAAATGCCACTGAAATGGAATATGGAGATAGTCCAACCTTTGTTTAAATTTTTTATCACCCCATTCAATCTTCACTTCCGTTGGCACACCTTTTGTTATGTCAATTTCCACCATAACAAAAGCAATATTCTTTTCAACCCCATATAACATTTTCTTTTCAATCCTGACAAATCTTCCTAACAAACTAGCAAGATCCTTAAATACATTATGAGTCCATAATTTGATAGGAAAACTAGGCAACAAAGCCACATGTGTCACCGAGTCATCTTCTCCCTCTCAAAATCAAATGAAGTGTGCCAATGCTTCAATACCAGGTAGCCTTCCTTGACGAGCTAAATGCCTTCTAAAACCCTCAGAATATGCTCAATTTCTGGAAAAATGAAGCAAATCTAACTATTAATCAACATATTCAGGCATAGCCAAATTCTGGGAGCCAGTTTTTGTTTACCCAATCTATCAATTCCTAGCGTAAATCCATGCCAGAATCAATGTGCCCCACCACTGCTCTATTGGCTAGGACACTTACCCTATCCATGTTAACATCTCCACCCAACACGTATCTCTTTAGGCCTTCTTGAACTTTGTGAGTCTTGGGTCTATGACGAACCCTAGCTCTTTCACTAGTAAGGCGTCTATCCAAATGACCTCCATTTCTTATCAAGCCCTCCACATTCGGTTCCACTGAATTCTCAATAAGCCTGATGTCGTTAGTTTTATCAAGGACCTCCCTTGGAACAGTAAGATGAACGCCCTCCTTCGAACCAAGAGGAGAACCCAGTCTCAAGGGAAAGAACTTCTGGTTAGTCAAGGCACTATTTAGATTAAAACTCTTCATCAGATCCATCCATAAAGATCGAAAGAGAAGGTCACCACAAGTATGCAACCAAAAGAACCCCACTATAATGCACCAAAGTAATACTTACCCCAGAAAACCAAGGGTAAAGCTACACGGAATATACATATTTTTTCTTAAAAAGATAAATACCATACCATACGAAACCTTTGCAAATAGCCAAGCACCCAAGTGTAAACTAGATAAAACCGAAAAATGAACCTGCAATAAAAACAAAATAAAAAGTTCCCACTTGTTTCTTTTGCTTGGTACTAGGCCAACCACAATGATTAGCTTGACTCCAAGTCTATTACAACACTTTTTAGTAAAAAACTAGTTAAGGTTTGCAGGATTTTGACCAAAGTCCATCCTCCTCTCTCTAAATCAAGCCATAATCAAGTTACGAGAGGAAATTACTACCATTAAGTCAAGTGGTCCATCATACTTATCTTAATGAGAAATACCTTAAAATAAGCTTTATCTCTTGGATAAATGGATTTAAAATATGCACTACTAACACACCCAACACACTTAAAAACAAAATTCTTATAAATTCACTTTAAAATACTTTTCACTATTTAATACCACATTTTATAAACTAATGTGGTATATAAATCCTTTAGGATTTATTAAAAAATAAAATATCTTATTCACATATTTAAACTGTTTCCTATTTAATTTATAAAACATACACTAACTTTCTTAAATATGCAGAGAAACCCAACTCGAAATTAGATTTTCTATTTGACCATGATCACAACTCATCTCACGCCATTTAACACACCACTTCTAAAAATTGAAATGAGAGGGAAACATGTTTCAAGATTTGAAATCAAAGTTTTGGCAAGGAAAAGTTATTTTGTTAGCGACTCTATCGACAGTCAACAGAGCTGAAGTGAACTAGTGATATCGGAATTTCTTAATCGAGGCGAAACCCGTCGGCTTCTCACAACTGCGTCTCAGTCTTTCCTCCTCGAATCGTTGCACCGGGGCACCTTGAAGAAAATTTCGAGTGTATTCGCCACTGATTTAAACCCCCAAGACGCATTTATTGCGGGTTTGGGGCATCTCTTGACTTCTGCTGCGTTGCAGCGTATTTTGACACTATGTTGGTCTTTACACGAGATAGAACTGAAGAAAAGGTAAATCTTAAACACTTGTCAATCTTATACACTATGTTAGTACAACACTTGTATTAAATTATTGTTTGCGAAGGTACGGAGATGTTTGGTATTTATAATACAAAACCTGTTTTATAATTTGGTTGGTGAAGACATGGCGATGTTCAGAAAAGTTACTGATATCTGTATACATTCTATTAAATTTGTGTTAGCTCTTTGAGCAGAATCATGCTACTAAAGCTATAACCCTGTGCCTAATTTTGTCAAACCAAGGCACCCATATAAAATGGGCGTCACTGATTTTGGCACTACAAACCCTCCATGGCCTATTAAGCTATCCTCTTAGTCAGCTTATTGATAATTGAAAGGGCATTTTTATATCTCTGACATCCTCATATTCATTTCATTGACATCCTCCTACAGATCTTTTTTTGTGGTAATGCCACTGATTTTAGTCTTTCATATACTCTTCTTCATAAACTGACCTTTCTTTTTTCAAATGCAACTGACTGCGGTGTTCCACTTCGATTTCTTCAATATGCATAGCAAGTCGCCATCGACAACCTTCTTCTCCATGCCAAAATCTAAATTACCGATTTGAAGAATATGATCCAACTCTTCAGGACTGGAATTAACCCCACTCTTCAAAAGTTGCTACCCCTTTCTCATATTTGTAATCCTTCTACGTCCTATTTCCTTATAACTGCCACAAGTCATGTAAACATGATTCGACAAAGTGATTATGATGGTCATATGTAAAGCCATGTTCTAGAAATTCAGATTGAAGTCCTATCTTGAAGTCTCCTCAAAATATGATCGACACTTCATCCACAGTCCCAGCCTGCTCAGCCGCACTTAAAAAATGAAGATATATCATATGCCCAGTTTGTTATGATCGACATTAGCTTTACTTTCTTTAATTACACCTACAAGTATTCTGGACCACAGCGCAAATAGTTTAGAATGGGACAAGATTAAGAATGAAACAACTTATAAAACAGTTTTGAAAAAAAACCACAGGAACCAACTTAGGGAAACAAGAGAAAACCTGGATGTCGTATCATTCACAGAATTCTTCACGAATGGAGTTTATGCAAGGTTTGCTGAAATGATGTTCAATCTAGGGTAATTCAATTCTAAAAGTTAAAACGGTTAAACGGATTCGGGCTACCTGTAGAGACCACAAATTGCATTGACTGAAATTTGAAGCTAAATTTACTGTCATAATATTTAAAATTCATTATAGTCAAAAGCTTCAGTACATAGCTGGCATTCCATTGGAATCAATATAGATATTAGAGACCATATGATCTGCAAGAGTCCTAAACATTATAATTGTTAAAGCCATAATTGATGAATTACATGGAAAGATCTTCAGTGGGTCAGTGGTATACAATGCATACAAAAAAACAAGTTGATCCCCTGTTAGCAAGTGCTAATTGTTAATTGAATGGCTGTGTTCCCAAATCATAATGTACCAAAGACCTCTATGTGTACAAAGAGGGGCCCCATCTTAAATTAGCATCAAGAGTGAATGCAACATTATTATATACTATGCATCATGACTCCATCTCTGTTGACCACATGCATAGGACTGTACATAGACACTTAGTTGAAATCCAAAAAATCAAGTTGATTCCCTTTTAGCAAGTCCTAATTGTTGGTTGTACGGTCGTGTTCCCAAATCATAATGTACCAAGGACCTTTATGTGTACAAAGAGTGCCCCCATCTTGAATCAGCATCATGAGTAAAGGCAACATTATTGTATATTATCCATAATGCTTCCCTCTCTGTTGACCAAATGCACAGAACTACATAGACACTTAGTTGAATAAGTAGTTCATGACATTTTCAGTGTCTTTGTGAATGACGTTGTGATGGGTGCTCGTTTCTCTTCTTCTAAGCCATACACACACATCATTTCTTGATTAATGCTGTCTCATTATCACATTCAAATTCACAACTTCAGGTGGATCCATATTCAACAATTTCAAGGTTTTGGCTTGCTATTTTGTATTTCTCAATGATATTTTTGTATTTATCATATTTCTGCCATATTTTATTCGTTATTTTTGAGAATTGTCATTTTGTGTTAGATATACTCATGCTGGGTTGTCATATTGATATCTTAGTAATTGGGCTCATGTTTTCTAACATTCATGCCATTAATTGCAGGGAGAACGGTTTAAATATCGGCGTACAATGTCTGATGAAGCATCTGGCTCTCTACTTGCTGGAGAGAAGTACACTATTTCCCCCCCTACTTTTATATAAGGAGGTTTGCATCTTATGGAAATTAAGTGTTTACATTTTGATTTTGCAGGTCCTATAATGCAGTGGTTTCTGGGCCTAAAAAAGTTGAGTTGTCCAGGCCGCCCAGATACATTGACACTCGTGTTGCTGATGTTTATCCTGTTACAAAGCCTGGTGACAGGCTTAAAATACTTAGCTCTAAAGACAAGTTTAAGGTTCTATTCTGACATCTTTGGATCAATCACATGCTAATGTAGATTTTAATATTCTATGTTATGTTGAATAAGACTATTTCATCATTTATAACTCTTTTTTATTTAGTTATCAAGATATATGAAGGATGTGACTTTGGATGGTTTTGTATCATAGGATGCTCCTTTGTTTCAGAAACATATAAAAGAGATCAACCAAAATTCCACACTATCTGATGCGAAGCTTTCATCAAAATTTATTTGGTAGGTGTTAGCATTTCTTTCTAATGAAATATGATAAAAATTTTCTTTCTCAATACTTTGTAATCTTAGTTTAATGACATGCTCATAATTGTGGAGAAATGCAGGAGGAGGAATGAAAATCATACATCATCTGGTAATGTAGATACCTCCATGAATAGTACAGATACAAATAAGAACGTTGATCAAAAGGCTGAGTGTCAAGAATATAACAACTTTCGCAATGTTGCTGAGCTCTCTTCAAGCTCTGCTGCTTTGTCTTCAAGAATGACTGTTGATATGGTATCTTCTAGTCCTTATCATCTGCATGGGAAAATTAAGATAGATGCAATTCTTTTAGAAGTTGAAATACTTTCAAATTTTTGGAACGTGTTTTTAGTAATGCTAAAATGAATGTTTGACTGCAGGCCAAGGCATTTAAGGGATTGGCAAATAATAAGGCATCAACTGGTGCCACTTCAACTCATGACTCTCCAGGTTTATTGGGAAATTTAGGATCATCCTTACGTGCTAACAGTTTTGGACAGGATTTGCCAATAGCTGGCAACAAAGTACCTTTGGATCTGAGCTTGAAAGTTAGCATTCGCCTAATCTCTTCCTCTTCACTTAACTGGTAGGTGGTTTTAAAGTTCTTATTTAAATTGTGGGGTTTCTTGTTTAACAAATGGAAGTTAAGTACATTTTTTTCCTCAGAAAAAAGTATAATTTTATTATCATAAGAGAACAAAATTACATTCTTCATAAACATGCTAGGAGCATATATTCTTCTGTGCCAAGGGACTGAGAGTACTCCCTGTAGAAGACAAATAGTGTGTCTCGTTCTATCAACAACAAAAAACATTCAAAAGGATGTCCACATCGGAGATTTGAAAATCTCGAGTCATAAGATCACTAGATGAGTCTGCAAACATATATACATCCAATCTGAGTTCCAAAAAAACCTGCCTGGAGGCATAAGGTCTGTTACCGTTCAAGCTAATAGGCTAGGTTTGTAGGATCAATTATAGCTCATGCTAGCGAATGGAAACCATAGGAGAGACTTAAGCCCACTGTCACCTTAGCCAAATCTCTTAACTTTTTTGGGAACGCATTAACCCAGGAGAGAGCGGCGAGCCCTGATCGAGATACCTACCAACCAAACACACAGATGCCTCTTACAACCTTTATGACAAGATCAGTGGCTTTGATAGAGTCTAATGAATGAAGAAGACATGCTAGACCTGTCAAGGAGTTGATATAACTGGCTACTTGCAAGCTGTCAAACATCGATACTTGATGATGAATTTTGAACGATGAATACAATGGAGCAGTGACAAATAAATCAATAGTTCACAAGCATATAATAAGGTTGGATACTGATGCAGTAGCCACTTTACAGTGTAAGTGTAGATAACCAGTTGCTATGTAATTCACTGTAAGTCAAGTTAAGGCTAATATGTAGCAATACAATTTTGAGTGCTTGGAAATAAGTTAGTAATTGTAGGTTGCTTGTCAACAGTAAACCAAGTATGAAAATCAGCAATGGTCCAGTATTATCCAACCAGTATATCAGGCCAGCCAAAGTGCTAATCAGCCTCTAAACACAAAAGTTCACAACATATGTAAGGTATGGTGTAAGTAAGGTCAACACTTTATCCTTTAGACTTTAGTAACCATTCATTTATAACAGTTTCTCACCCAGACATGCATCAATAACAGCAATTATCAATCATCAGTATCTACCAGCAGTAACAATCAGCACTATTTACTTTTTGTCATGCATAAGAGCAACAGATTAGTAGATATCAACCGTAATACTGGTAAATTGTCATTGGTTGATTGTCATTGCAGCTATCAGCATTTGGAAACAGTATAAATCAGCACCAAGCACAGTGAATACCAACCTTTGAACGATACTAGTCAACGTCTGAAAATATAACTGCCTTAAATATGTGACCACCAGAATAAGGGCAACTCTGCCACACCAGTCTGCAATCAGTTATAACAGGCTGTGGCACATTCGACACAGCCTTAAAAGGGAAATAGAGGCCTGAGGAAAATTCGTTTTAGAGGTGAAAGACACCCTACACTTAGGGCGAATTCACTTTACCCTTCAGGTTGCAAGTCATAGATGCCCTAACCAGGTGACAGTTAACAGGTGCTGTGCTTAGGGTTTTGGGGCCTCAAATCATGATGCACTTAAAAAATCATGGGAAAACAGGTAGGCCACAGCACTTTGTGGATTCAGATTTTGCTAATTTTTGAATATTTTTGGATATTTGAATTTTGAGATTTTTAAGGTTTTCTGAATTTTTAGGGTCTTCATGGTTTGAAATGCATCCTAATTTAGTATGCAATGCAAAAAAGGTATAATACACATGGATACTTAAAATTTTGGGTAAATAAAGTGACAAGTTAAGGGTTTTTTTGGTATCACCTCAAACCCTAAGGGATCTATGATCAATGTCCCTCTTGAAATGTCTCTCTAGGCTTTGCAAATTAGGGTATCCACCACCAACCTCTAGGGCTTGTTGAGGGAGCCTAATTAGGGCAAAAAATAGAGATCCAAGGCCCAAATAAGAATAAAATCCTCCAAGAGGATGTTTTCCACCATACAAAGTTGACAAAAGATTGGTAAAAAGCCGTAATTTCAGAAAAAAATGCAGCATCAAAACTACCATTCCATCCACATAGAAGCATTAACTCGCTAATTTTTAACAAGGAATGAGCAAAGAAGAGCAATAGATCATCCTTGTTCATTGTGTTAGTCCAACAATGCCAGCATCAACCATGTATGTGCAAGAAACCCTAGAAATTCATCTTTCATTCACCATCAAGCCAATAAGAGATCACTCCAAGATGTGTGCATCACATAGAGAGCTCATACAATAGGAGAAAGAGAATATTAACAATAATCCCCTAAGTTTCTGGTACGAGGGGACACGGGAGCGAGGAAACGCAAAAATGACATGCATAAGTACCCCCCCAAATTTAAGGAAACATCGAATGGTATGTTAGGGTCTTCAACATAGGAGACCCCACTAGGAATACTACCAATTTTTTATTTCTTTCCTGGGAAAAAAAGTGTAATTTTGTTTCATCCGCCGAGAACAAAATTACATTCTGTAGATACACATAGATGTGTATTTCAATTTAGCTAAGAGCTCACATGAGAAGGACTCTGAATGTCTTCAAAAAAGTTCAAAAAGAAACATAGAAAGTACTGCTGCCCTGTTTCATCAAATATACATGATATTTTTCTTTTTTAACCACCTGTTCATGTGTTGTTTTCAGCACTGTTCAAAAGACAGTCCTTTGTCCACATAAAGATTCTGAAAGAAATAAATAGCATAATATAGAGTATATAGTAATATGCCAAAAAAAGTATAGACTGCCATTCATTCTATAAAAGGTCGGTGGAGGAATACTACCAAATTTATATTAGAATACATAAAAATTGAAAGTTGGAGCATAATTCTTTGAAGTCTTTAATTTTATAATCTAAAGAATAGTACAAGTTTACAACATACATCAAGTGAAATAAAATGAAATACAACCATACATAAGCTATGACTGATAAAACAAATTCGGAAATACAACCATATTGGACATCAAAATGAAATCGAGGCTACTAAGAAGGAAAATAGTGGATGATGTGGCCTTTTATCATTTAATTTCTTAATTAATTTTTTGTTTTTTGGAAAAAAATTGTCGAAGGAAACTTGGGGACGCCATTTTTAGGAGGGAAACGTTTCCCTTTAGAGTTTCCTTGAGTTTCCTTCAAACGGGGACATGGGGGGACGTTTCCAAGTTTTCGAAACATGCGAGGCATGGAAATGCGTTTTCTACCCTTGGGGATGTGTACATGTGTAACATTGAATAATAATCTTCTTAACCCTTGTCTTATCATTTACAAGTGAGGTAGGGTGATGTATTTATATCCTCCAACCCTTACCTTTAAATTTTCCCAAGCCTACAAGTTTTAATTTGTCAATTTAAAATTAGAATAAAGTAATACTAAAATAGTCTAAAATAAGACTAAATTGGGGTATTTTGCCCCCATAGCATATGATGATAAAAAATGCTAAAATATGCAAGATAAAGGTGCCACTATGCTGGAAGAGTGGGCTAGAGGGGGACATCATGCCCCAACTAACCCCCTAATGCTGAAAATCCTTCAAAGCCCCCCTCACAAAAGGCTTGATTGCCTGGAAGAGATGATGATGCCATAGGTGCGACTTGGCCAAAGAGGGGTAAAGTGTTGAGAAAAGAGGTCCAAGTGGGGTACACGAGATGCGGTAAGAAGGAGACAACAACCCTTTACAAAGTACAAGCACCTCCAAGACAAAATAACCAGATGGTCATGTGACCTAATGGCCCACCCTCAGAAGCCTCAAACACCAACCCCAATTCTACAAGCCCCCTACAAAGGGTTAGTCAGCAATGTCACCAAGCCATAATACTTATAAGGGCAAAACCAAGGAGCCCTGACATGGCCAACCATACAAATGTGTAACAAAACCCCATACTTGACCTTTACAAAAATTTTCGGCCCCTCTTTGCCAAGCAACAAGCTGGAATGTTGGAAATTGATGAAGCATAACAAGGTCTAAAAAGTCATCTAATATATGTACGACAAGCCAAAAAATTATTTGAATAAACAAAGGAGAAAGAGCTTTAGAAAGATGCCAGAGGATCCATTGTTGTCGGTTGCTTGCAGAAAGCCTAGTAGTAAATTCAAATCCCACACCATCCTTGAGTTCGATGATGAGCCACTACCCGAGAGCTAAAGGAACGCTTGCTTTAGACTGTTAAAATTAGTGTACCTGCGAGACCCATTGTCAGAGAGGATGGTACCCTAGTCAGTTAACTAGGGCAAAGTAAGACCGTAGAAGGTACCCTAGGCCCCCCAATAGTCTCTTGAGGTTCTTGGTTTGGGACCAAGCAGGTTGATGCCATGGCAAAGACCCTAGCATGTGGATAGGGCCCCTATGTGCCTCTAGGGTATTTTGGTCTGGGTCCATGGACGCGATGTCCAAGTAGATCCTGCAGGTAGAGGCAGAGATATATTCTGGTTTGGGACCAGGGACATGATGTCCAAGTAAGTCCTACAGGTAGTTGATCAACTTTCAGTTTGGGACTGAAGCTCAGCTTAGTATCGAGGACCATTCTTCGGAAGAATGGAGGACTCGGTCAGGGTCCAAGGGTTGATCAACATGATTCGGTCTGAGATTGAAACTCAGCCTAGGGTTGAAAGCCATTCTTTGAGAATGGAAGATAATGATGTCCCCTCTCCTAATCGGTTATTGCTAGGCTGCTTCTCAAGGGACTGGCCACCCCTTGACGATGTCCCTAGCACCTAACCCTTAGGAGCAGTATTGAGGATCAAAGGGTCGTACCATTCGTTTGGATCCTTCCCTTATATAGTGATGACAAAAATATATAAAACAATGTACCTTGAGAGAGAGAAAAGTTAATTGGTCTTGTTGGTCCTAAAGGAGCTGTTTGTCCACCTTTTATGGTTCACCTTATCCTGTGAGTATGTGTGTTGTTTTATTGTGACCGTCTTGGTGGACACTTGGTCCTTTACCTTACTTGGTCCTGGCACTCTTACTTGTGTGTACCTTTGATAATTATGACTCCTACTTTACAAGTTTTATTTTTGGTACACTATCCTAAGTACATTTACTTTACGGTTTTAAAGGACTATTGGACCTTTTACTTTATGATTTTATAAAACCATTAAACTTACTTTATGGTTTTATTTTATTTTATTTTTTATTGGACCATTCTTTTACTATTTCATTGGACCACTTTATTTTCAAGACCTTTGTTACCTATCCTAACCTTATAAAAAGGATATATTATCTTTCTTTAATGACATCCACATCTCACTTACCTATCTATCTCCTCGAATGTTTTCATCCTATTGTTGACTGTGACTCCATGTCCCACGAGACTCACCTTTGCGGCTGCTACAGTTGATCGTGACTGGATCTATCCCTTGTGGCTTCCTTCCCACATGTCTCTGACTGCTCCACGTGTTTTTTGCTCCACGGGACCGGGTTTTATCTCTATCTGTTGCTCACGTGATTTTCTTTTTTTCTCTGTGTGTGATTGCTGCAATTGAACGAGACTGAAACTATCATGTGTTGTGCATCCATGTAACCTTCTGCATGGCTTACCTCTTGCGTTTCCCATGTCTGCACTGCGCCAATGTGTTTGTTCCTTGATCCTTTCGAATTTTCCCTCGTGGACCTCTCGCGACCCTCCACCTCGACTATACTTGCGTGCTCCTTCTAGCGTGATTGACCTGTGTTCCTTTTGATCCTCCACCGTGATCCTTCCATCCTCCACGCATCTTCTGACTGAGATACTTTGCGCTGATCTATCTCCCAGTGTGATCCATCTCGATCCTCCCCATGTGATCTATCTCTGCATGACTGGGATCACCTGCGCTGTATCTCTGCATGATTGGGATCACTTGCACTGCTCTCTATGTATTACACCATCTCTCGTGTGACTGGAATATCGTGTGCTCACGTGTGTTCCTCACTCTTTGTTTGTTACTTCAACATAATTGCATATCGGTCTTTTTCGTTGCTATCTCGTGGCTTATCGCTGCTTTCCCTAGCATCACGATTTTCTCTCTTGTTGCAGCAGCATGGCTGCATTCCCTTGCAGCGTGAATGGTTTCTCCCTACTCAGAATAACTGTGGGTCACTGCCGAGTGTGAAGTTTATCTTTGACTGTGTGTCCTTGCTTTGTATGATTGTGTATCTTTGCTTAGCGTGACTGTATTGAGTATGACTGAGTTGCTACTTTGATTAAAAGAATTTGAGGTTTGTTTACTTCTACCTGAACTCTCTCTCTCAAGGTACATAAACATGTTTACCTAGATTGACTTGTCCCTTTGGTGACAAGATCAAACTCAGAAATATCTGAGTATAAGGTAGATTCAAATAATGGTTATGATTCTTTAGCATTGTTATCTTCTGAACTTTATTTACTTTTACTATTTTGTTATTGTACATGGCAGTTGGTGAATCATCTCGAGGACCAACTTTAATGCAGTGACCAACATAGTGTTAAAGTTGAACCAACCTTAACATAGTGACCAACAGAGCATTAAAGTTGACAGAGATGAAAATTATGTTTAATTTTATTGCAGATCAAATTTATTGAAATTAGTACTATCCTGAATCTAACCTTATGTTGTTTATGCTTTGAAGTATGATTATTCTTGTTAAATCTGAACCTAACCTTAAATTTCAACATAGACAGGCCATTTACAGTAGTATTGTGTTCCCTGTAGACATGTCGACATGAGAAATAATCAAAATGATGTTTTAAAGTAAGCTCCTCTTCCAATATTGACATTAAATGTAAATTGTGACATCTCTAAGATTCTCGAGTCCATGTAACAAACAACGTAGAGTCACCAAACACATTGATGTTTCGAATTTCTTTCTCCAAAGCAAAACATAGGATGAGCTTTAAAGCCATAATCCCGACATAATTATTTGTGCCCAGGTTGAGGCACATCTTGATGTTAAAGAAAGATTGTCATTCAGGAAAAGGATGACCCCTCCGCTACACAGGATTGGATCTCCCTGGGTTGCCTTGTCAAAGTAGGCCCATGGAAAGGATTTGTCAATCACTTTTCCTGGACAATGCAAACTCTTGCATCTCCCTTTTCTTTACAATGAACTTTGTCTATTTTTTTTGAGTTGAGACCAGTCTCCATATTGCCTTTCTTTCTAAAGCTTTTGAAAACAAGGAGATGTTTTTTAATCCCCATCCATCGAGAAGCTTTGGACATGTGATACGACCCCATCTTAACCAGGGCAATACAAAATGTTCACTCGCCCCCTAAAAGGAAGTTGAGTACATACCTAGTTACACAATGGTTAAATTTTCTATGCTTGGTGATCAACACAAAAGTAGGCAATTAGGCAATTATTGTTATGTATCTACCACATTGTTACTCTTTTTTTTTCCTTATCTACCTTTTTCTTTATCTTCTTTTTTTAACATAACCTATCAGACATATACTATATGTCCCATGTTTGCTAGTTTCTTCCTCTTTTCTTCCTTTCACTCTTTACATAAGACATCATATATATGAAGGGACATACTGATTTATAGGAACTCATTTGGAGGTTACATCCTCGAAGTGGTCATTTGGAGGTTACCTCTTGCCTACCAGGCAAGAGTTGTGTTGTCGCTTGATATGCACCTTGGGTAATGAGGCATAAATCTTCAATTCCTTGGGTGCGTCCTTGGAGGCAAGTCACGAGCCAAACTTACTGTCACTTAACACTTGACTCCTCTGTCTTGGCTAACTCCTAGGGAAGCCAATGCGGGTGGTCCCTAATAAAAATAAACGAAGGCACTTAACACATAAATTGATTTAAACAACAGATTGTAAAGTAGACTAGTGCCGAAAAGTAAATAAAGTATTGCTGAAATGGAAATGTTTTGCTGTGCCTCTTGACAATTTTAATTTATTATGATGATTGGATTAAGGTGGGTCAATTTATTACGAAGGACACGGGGATTCGAGTGTTTGACACGGACACGGTGAGCCCCATAATCAAGACACGTAGGACACGTTATATATATATATTTTAAAAATTATATATATTAAAAATATAGACAGATCAAAATTTTTACAAATATTCAATAGAAATCAGAATCAATGCGCATTTAACATTAGTAATTACACATTTACAAATCAAATCAATAATCACAATGAGATTATGAGATGCATAGATAATTCATGATACTCATGATATTCATAGATCAAGATGCCAATACTCAGGAGTCACAACCATATTTCTCATTAAGTCATCAAAATCAAAATGTATTACAATGTACATAGATGTCGGAATGCCATTGACAAATGCCAAATAGACTAAATAGTAATAGTAAATACAAAAAGGGGAAGATCAAGATGGAAGAATAAAGAATCCTTCAAATCTTCTCCACGTGCACAACAAACACACTTTAGAGCCCTCTCCACACTTGGAAATGATAAAAAGAAAGTAAATTTTTTGATTTAAAGCATTTTTGGGAGTCTTTTATGCAGAAAACGTGTCCTTGAATTAGGAGACGTTGGTGAAATCGGGACACGCTGAAAAGTCGTGTTCGACATGCTTTGTCAGTGTGTCTGTGTTGAACAAGCGGACACGGTACACACAGGTCCTTTTGTGTTAAGTTTTTAGCATTAACATGAATACTTCAAAAATTTGCAGACTAACATATAACAAAATGACAAGTGCAGTAAACAACATCAACACATCAACACATTGAACATAATAGTTTTTCACTGGGGAAAACGTTAAAGGACAAAAACCCTAAAAGCATTAGTAATTCATCTCATAAATGAGATGACCGAGTTCTTCAATGAATTCTCAAACCCTAATAGGTTTGTACCACAGATCCACAATTACAAAAGATAAACTCTTACACAAAAAATGCCAAATTAGGGCTTTTTGCCCTATTTCTCTCTCTCCTACCCAGAGAGATCAGACTGCCCGATTTCTTGTTTGGCCTGCCCGAAAATCTTCCCTACCTACCCATGATTTGTTTTACTTTGCCCGGACTATTCTGTCTACTGCTCGGACAGTCTTGTTGCTGCCGGATCTGCTCGAAGCCTTCCCTGATCTTCTCGGGCTTTGTTGGGCTGATTTGTGGGCTGCTCGAGCCTTGTTGGGTCAGTCCTTCCACTGCTCGAGGGTTTGGTGCAGACTTAGCACCCTTCGGGATAGTCTGTAGGCTTCTCGAGGGTGGCCGACAACCCTCACGGGCTAGACTTGTAGTTGTCCGAGGGTCTGTATAGACCCCGAACCCTTCTGGGAAGGACTGTTGGCTGCCCGAGGGTTCTATGTGAACCGACAGCCCTTACAGGCTTTCCTTATGGCTGCCCGAGGTGTTAGTAGAAAGGGTTGATCCCTAGAGGGGGCTGCCCGGATGAAGAAGAAGGCTGCCCGATGAAGGTTTGTAGCTACCCGGTGAAGCAAGGAACTTGCCCGTGAAGATACTAAGGGAGCCGTGAAGAAGAAGAAGCTTAGGGTTAAACCCTAGCAGGTGTATGTTGCTGAAAAAAGGTAAAACCCTAGTTTAGGGTTTATAAAAAACAAGTGTGAATGCCCTAGCTAGACTCATCCATGCTAGGGCATCACATCAATTTTCCTTCTCTTCAATAACCAACAATTTCTTTTGTTGGAGCAGCTGTACCTGTGAGAGCAAGTATGTGTGTAATAATGAAATGGATTGATCTTCTTTTATAGCCTTTGAGTCACCTGTAAGTGGACCAAAACTCAAAAGAACAAAATATTAGCTAGACTCATCCATGCTAGGGCATCACATCAATTTTCCTTCTCTTAAATAACCAACAATTTCTTTTGTTGGAGCAGCTGTACCTGTGAGAGCAACTATGTGTGTAATAATGAAATGGATTGATCTTCTTTTATAGCCTTTGAGTCACCTGTAAGTGGACCAAAACTCGAAAGAACAAAATATTATTATTTTATTTTTTTATCACTTTGAATTTTACCTTTAGTGGTACTAAAGGTCTTTTTGCACTTTCACTTACACACCTTAGTGGTACTAAGTGTCCTTATGTATTTTAGACTTTTGCTTTAGCCTTCTTCAAGTGCCTTGTGGCCTGTTATCCAACTTTTTGTACCATAGTTAGGTTACCTGAGGAGCCGTCGGTTGACAGACTTGTTCAAAGTCTGATTCCAGTGTATCAGTTGATCTGTTTGCTTGTCTAGCCAATATTGGCTAGTCACTTTTTTATTTGAATAATTTTGACCATGGCCCCGTGGGGTTTGTAATAAAATGTGCTAGTAGGGTATTTTTGAGTGGTTTGGTCTCCTGAGACGTAGAATCTCAAATAGGGTATTCCAGGGAGTTTTTTGCCCCTGACAATTATGCTCTGCCTTCAGCCAAGTATAAATGACGAGGTTTTCTCTCGCTTCCTCCAAAGCTGGAATGCCCGATGTTGAATTCTGGGCCTTGGGAGGTTATTAGAGCCCAACTGAGTGTTATAAGCCTACTAGACATTATTTAGATAGATCATGGTCATGTCCTAAGTCATCTGGACACATAATTTTTTTTCGAAAAAATCTTTTTTTCCGAACAGTGAAAAATATTTTTAAATTTTTTTTTAATTATTAATTATTTTTCGTAAGTTTTTTGGGTTAATTTTTCCATTAATTAAATAGAAAAAACCTGTTCGTGGTAAATAAGTCATCCGGACTCAGAATTTAGTGATTGAAGGCTCTAACCTTAAAGCCAAAAATCATTCTTGATCAGCTAGCCAGTCAGAGCCAACTTTCAGATCAGCAATCGAACACATAATGCCTTTTTACTCAAAAAGTCAGTTTTGAGTAAAAAAAAGATTTTATTAAAAAAAATGATTATTTTGGAGAAAACTAAAACTCTCCAAATTAATCCAAATTCAGTAAAATAAAAGGCTAAATGACATCTCATGGAACACTTATGATGATTGGAGTTATCATAACTCAGCTTCAGTCATCATTAAGAGAGCAATTAATTTATTATCAGTTATCAGACATGTCATCTCCAGCTAAAGATGAGATGGAGAGCTCTCATTGGTCCGGTGATTTGATCGAGGTGAAGACTTGTTGCAAGTGCAACTATTTTCCCAAATTTTTAAAATTTTGGACCCCCCTTTTAGTTTATATTGCCTAATTTTGTTTGGATTCATGAATTCTGTCTGTTTTCTCACTGCTGCAAGTTGAATTATTTTGAGGACAACTGTTTTCGTGCTTTTCGGAAATTTGCTCATGTCTGAAACTGTTGGACTTTGCCCGTTTGATTGGTGATCTCTTTCTTTCGGAAGTCTTTTTTGTTGTTTTTGCCGCCATTCTGGAGGTAAAGCAGGTTTTTGTCGCTACCCGGCTGAAGGTCTGTTGGAACTTAGCGTTTAGTTTTTTATTTTTCCGGAGGCCATTCAAACAACGCTTCGGAGCCATCTTTCCTTATGGAACCTCCATTGCGGAAGCTGGACGATGAGTGTTCTGTCGGATAGTTTGGGCTTCTTCGATGTCATGTTTTGACTTGTTTTGCATTTTCAGAAGGTTTTATGACTTTGATCAGGGGTGGTAGTCTGATTGCCTTTCGCCATTACGGCTCTTGAGTAAACTAAGTATTCGTTTTTGTAGCAGCTCCACCCGCTGATGTTTTGTTTGGTTTCGCTGATATGTTTTTATTCACCGCGGAGTCCGTAGTCTTTTCATCTTCCGCCATTTCGGCTGCGTACTTCGCTAACCCCCCGACGCTATGTTGTCTTAGTCACCAAAGAGGAGTCCCCGCCCGATGCTTTAGTGTTTAGTCTTCCGGACGTCGATAGGTTTAGTGGTCCTGCGGAACTCATTGTCTGTTTGAAGCTCTCCGTTGTAGATGTTCCTTGAACTATCTTCCCGATGTTTAATGTTTCAAGCTGTCGATAAGGTTTTTCCCACCTTTTGTGAATTTTTAACTTTCTTTGGGCGGCAGTGGGGTTTTTGCTTCGGGTTAAAGGTTGTGCAACAAAAGCGCAGTACAGGACCTCATTTTGTTGATTAATTTTATTATGGCTGAAAAGATGCATTCCTAATTAGTTGTTAAATTGTGTAGATGGACTCAAAAGGATCTCTCAGATTACGGCGGCAAGGAGACCTAACTGAAGGATAAAGCTGAGGAGAGTTGACCGAAGAGTAACAAACAGAGTTTTTCTGAAATCAAATAAAGACTAGGCAGAACCGGTGACGATAGAAGCCCAGGCTCGGGAAAGGGCCCGTCAGTCACTAAGTTGGCCCGGTTCTATGAAGTACTCGTTAATCTTAATCTGAAATGTAACGTATTACGCGAATCATGAGCACTGATAAGAAAACAAAATTGGGAGACTAAACGGTTGGAGGAAGCCCAAGAGTGATTCATGGACAGCCCAACAGTTTGATTGTTCTTGTATAAATATAGGAGATTTAGATAAGAAAGGGACTTTTTCCTAGTTAGATTAGTGAAGACATATTGTAAGAAGAACTATTTCCTTTTGCAATAGATAATTACAGTTTGCCTGTTGGAGAAAGCTTGGTGGGATGTTCAAATGTTATGCTATGGATTTGTTGAAGATGAACTATTTTGTTTTCAGCTTTTTGTCCATTAACTGTGAGATTGTTCTAACTCTTAGGACCTATGTTCTTGTTTGAATGATTTCTGGTTCATTTTATGAAAATTACCACCATGAGTAATGAATGTTGTTCATGAGCAATTGGCTATCTGGTTGTTTAAATATCTTTAATTGTTCATGTGTTTTGGAAGAAGTATCAACTATCTGTAATTTCTCTTTATAATGCATGTACAAGATACATTACTCATTAATAAGTGACAATCTTGCTCCCTGGGGATAGGTAGGTAGTTAGATTTAAATTCTTGCTGTGTGAGATTTAGATGCATGAGAGCCTAAGACGAGAGGTAAGAACCTGTGCATCACATTGTGAACACTCCTTGCATTCTCAATCAATCTGCATGTTAGGTAGGCACTTGCATATCATATTTAGAGTAAAAAATACAAAAATATACACGGTGGACCGGGCCGCAACCGGTAAAACCTTTTTATTTTTGTTACTTGACCTACGGTAGCCGGACCGCAAACCGGACGGATTCCCTACACCAAACAGTCACGGGCTAGTTGGGAACGTTGACTGGGGAGAATCCCTTGCTGTTGTTGCTTGCGAGTTTCCAGGCGTCAACAAGACTGAAGCTTACGCCATCAGTGGGCTTCCCAAACCTAGCTCAAGCTCCTGCCAGACCTAAAGAATGAGCTTACCTACATCCAGACTCACACGTGTGGCCTCATCCTTGGCTTGTTTTCAGTGCACAGGTTTGGAGTGGGGGCGCCTTGCCTGGGTGGAGGCCTCCCCTCACTCTCGGTTCCCCGGTTTAGGTTTGGGCTCTTTGTTAGGTGGCTAAGCTAGTTAGGGTTGGTTTTTTGGTTTTAGGGTTTTAGCACTCTCTCATTTATTAAATAGAGGCTCTTTCAACTTTATTATCATGGAATTTTGGGCATAGAAACTCTTCAAA
>LPNX010504367.1:2988-16883 GCA_001517045.1 Pseudotsuga menziesii | reverse complement strand
ATCATAAGAACCTTCTAACATTGTTGACTTTCAGGACCTACAGAGAGTTTGGCTTTTTCCAAGAGGAAAAAACAAGGAGATCTTCTTCCAAAGTTCCATCTCAAAGTCTTTCATAAATTTAAACACTTTCTTGGTTATCGAACTTTCTTCCTCTAGTTTTCCCTTTGCTCCTTGACTTTTTTTGTTTCCTTGCTTGCTAGCCCCTTTCTTCCTTGACTTGTTTGCCTTTTCTCACTTTTTCTTCATCGCTGCCCCGTTTTTTCTTTCTTTTACCATCCATTTTTTCCATTTTGGACAGCCCTAGTGTGCCCTAGCTTTCTTTCCTTGTTTGCCTCTTTTTGCCCTAGTTTTTGGGCTTCCTTTAACCTTGTTTTTGGCCATTTCTTTTACTTTTTGTTCGTTGTCCCGTTTTGCACTTTTTATGACAGTCACTTATTTCATGGTTCGCCGTCTTGTTTTGCACTTTTTATGATAGCCACTTATTTCATTGTTCGTTGTCCCGTTTTCTTCAATTTTGTTCATCCTTTAGCTTCTTAGTTCGCTGTCCTATTCCTCTCTTTTCTTGTTTTTGACTTCTTCTTTGCCTTCCCTCTTTCTTCCCTTCCGCTTCCTTTTATTTCAGCCTTCTTTTGCCTTGTTCTTTTGCTCTCATTCAAACTTCTTCTTTTCCCTTTTGACAAGTTTCAAGAAAAGCTCCAAGTAAAAGTAAATCACTCTCCTTTTTACGCAAGTTGCAATAATAATAGAGTTGTATACTTTCCTTTGAAAGTCCTTTCAAGGATTAAATTCCTAAAGGCAATTTGTATAATTTTAATAAAGCATCTTTTGTTTGAGTGGGGTTTTTAAGTCCCCACTCCCATCCTCCTCCATTTGGGGAGGATTGTGTTGCGTCCATTTTTTACATGCTTAGATTAGATGTGATTGTTTTCATCATCATTTGCATCTTATGCTTAGAAAATTAATTGTTAATCCATCACTTCTAATTCATTAATAAATTTGATTACTCTTTTAAATTGTTTAACTTTCTAAGTAAATCAACTGCTTAAATCCCTTGAATCACACCATAAGGTAGATCAAGAGAGCTCTCTGTCGGACAGTTTAATAAGTCATCTTTCCTTTTTATTCACATTGTTTAATCAATTAACTCTTAAGTAAGACTCTTGAACTTGCAAAAACACAAGTCAAGAGCACTCTCTATTGGAGAGCATCCTAGGTTTTCATAATCCCTGCATTAGTTTCATCTAGATTAGCTAAGTCTCTTGAACCACTGTCATAAGATAGGGTCAAGAGCGCTCTTTGTCGGAGAGTCTTAATTAATCAACTTAATAAAACCTTCAACACACACACCCCTTTTAATTAATTAACTCCCTCCCCTCCTTGCTGGAGTATGCTCTGACCGATCCCAGATCGGAATACCCAAAAATGGCACTGGATCTTTAAACCCTACAAGAGTAATTTAATAATACTTAAGCACCCGTAACCAACGCACCGGCGTTGTAGGGATTCTTCCAAAGTACTCCCTAGTAGAGGCGTCGGAACCTCCCGCTGTCTTAGATTCTCGGCTAGTTGGTCAATCTTGGCGATACCAGCCTGGGATATTGGGCGGGCCCGACATGTCTTCAACGGAGGGAACTTAGAAGAGTCTCCCGGCTTTGACAAACTTTTGTTGACACTCTAAGCAAGACCACTATCAAAAACTTATAAAATCTACCAAGAGCACTTGCAAAACCTAATACTCACTAGCTTGATTCCTAGACTTTATTTCACACATTTATTTGATTCCATAAGGCACTGGTCCTTTGTTATATTTGATTAATTTTTTATCTTGATCAACTGTCTATGGGCCATTTCAATTGATTATATTTGAATGCTTAAGTTATAAGTTTGGAATCTTTGCTTATTTGTGTGATCTCTTGTTAGCAACGTGGATTGCTTTGATTAATCATCATCCCCCTAATATTAATCATTTTAAATCACAGTAACTCCTAAACAACACCCATATGCATCCAAAAACATCTAAAAATTAACTTAAAACATTGAGCCATAGAAAACTCTTTGTTAGGGACTACCCCCCTTGGCTTCGTTAGGAGTTAGCCTAAACGTAGGAGCTAGGAGTAGGTGATAGTACCTAGCTCTGTGCTTGCCCCCAAGGTCACACTTCTCCCACTTTCTCAAGTGAGGAGACAACTTTCGGAAGATTTCTGCTGTTGGTGTGCAATCGATGGACAATATGGCCAAAACAAGTGGTCAAGGTGGTCCTTCATCCCCACTCAAAGTCCATCATCATAAATAGAGAGAATGACTAATGCTTTTATCTCACATTCTGTGTGACACCAAGATATACTAAGGTGTCTTAACCAAGGGTAGCTAAGCCTCGGAGAAGATCACAATGCCCATTGATCGAGGGTCAGAGTGTCACACATTCATAGACCCGATCTAGGGCTTATATTGTCATCCTGGTAACAGACCAGGTGCCTTAGCCATAGGCTGCATAATTTGACACAAGGTCAAATACTTGGTAACAGACCAAGTGCCTCCACTCTCCAGGAGAATGGCCCTCAGCCTCGGGCTAAGCCCCTAGTCTCGGACTAGGTTAAATTTTTGGTAACTGACCAGGTGCCTCCATTCAAAGAATGGCCACTCAGCTCTAGGCTGAGTCCCCTAGTGCTAGATTGCTTCTACATCTTGGTCGTGGACTAGATGTCACCATTCAACAGAATGGTCATTGGACTCGAGGTTGAGTCCCCCAGTGTTGGATTTGTTCCATATCGTGGTCCCGGACCAGTTATCCCCATTCAACAGAATGGTCACTCAACTCTAGGTTGAGTCCCCCAGTGCTGGACTGGTTCCACACCTTGGTCTTGGACCATGTGTCTCCATTCTCTTAAGAGAATGGCTTTCGATGCTGCTTAGAAAAATCAACATTTTGGACGTGTCCAATATCTGAGGCGAGCCTGTGATGGCCATGTCAAAATTTGTACCAAGGAAAGTGGTTTTCCATCGTTTGATGCCTAGGGGTTGAAAAACATTTAATATGGTCCCTAGTCACTTTATTAAAGTGAGAAGTACTTTATATGTTATAAAGTCACTTTATAAAGTTTGTTCATGGCTATATTTTTTTATTTGACTTTATGAGAAATAAAGTGGGTGAATAATTAAAAATGTCTCATTAAGTATTTTAATGAAAATGTGCATTTAATTTTCATTTAATGAGAAAGTAATGAACATTTAATATGAGCCTTAGATCTCATTGGTCCAAGATCTAATCTTGGCATTGAATCTCAAGAGGTGGTTGCCATGAACAAAAAGGGTAAAGCTAGGAAGAATAGGTATCATTTTTGTTTCCAAGAGATTTGGAGAGGAGAAAGCAAGAGAAGAAGAGAAGAACCAGAGAAGAAGAAAACCCTCACACGAATTCCAAGAGAACTGGGCACATTTTTCTAAACAAATTTTGTACAGCAAGAGGTACAAATCCCAAGAGTATTAATGCTGCTATATGCATGGAGTTTGAGGCATTAAATGCTGAGATAGAGGCACGGAAACTCAGGCATTTAATTGCTGTACCTAACATGAATTTTGAGGCATTAACTGATGTGACAGTGGTGTGAATCCCACGGCATTAATTGCTGTGGCAGGCATGCAGTTCAAGGGTATTAATTGTTGTTGCAGAGGAATGAAACCCAAGGCAGAAGTCTGACAGTGGCATGAATTTCAAGGGGGCATAAATAGTATGTTTTTGCAGTCTGTACAGCTCAAGTAGGGCATGCATTTCGAGGTGATTTTTGTACAAAAGAAGTGTTGTTTTCGAGGCAGCTTTCAGGCATCTTTGGTTTGAGATAAGTTGAAATTCTCTATTTTTGTATTGCTGTACTTTACCTTTCAGAAGAAGAATAAAATCATCTCTCTCATCAGGTTTTCCCTTCGGGGTTTTTCTTGAGCCCATTTGGTTAAATATTCTCAGTTTTACTTTTTTATGGTGTGGTTGTTTTTAAGTTTGTCATTGAAAAAGTGTTCAAAAATTTCCAAGTTTTTCATTTACTGTATTGTTTGTGAGAAGAAAACCTTATCTTGCAGTCAAAATCACCTTTGGGGTTGGGCATTAAACAATATGCACAGTTGAAAATTGAAATTGGGTTGGGAACACAAAAATTTACATGGTATCAGAGCCACTTTGATGGGCAGAAATAAAGATCAGTGATAAAGTTCAGATTTGGAAAGCAGGGAAAATAGGTGGTTGTTTTTATTCACAGGTTCTTGGGCTTACTTTAGTCATGGTTACTGGTTTAAGAATTGAATATAGGTTGGATGGGGCAATAAATTTTAGTTCATGGAAGGCTAGGATTGTATTGATTTTTCAAGATAATGAACTATGGGATATAGTCTACAAAACTTAGGCAAATCCAGTTATAGTACCTATAGACGCTACAGCCAAAGCAACTTTTGACAAGAAGGATATAAAAGCAAAGAGGATTATATTTTATGCTGTGAAGGATCATGTAATCCCGCATGTCACAGGTAAAGATCATGTTCATTAGATGTGGAGTGCCTTGACTAACTTGTACCAAAGTTCCATTGAAAATTGAAAAATGGTACTGAGGGAGAAGCTGAAAGGTATTCGAATGAACAAAGCTGAAAACATTGCTTCTTACCTTACTAGGATTACCTAGGTCAAAGATGAACTCAGAGCAATCAAGGAGGTTTTACAAGGCTGTGCGCTAGTATAGATGACTTTGAATTGTGTGTCAAAGCCATGGGCTGTATTTGTGGAGTTTGTTGTAGCTCGAGAACATATGCCTTCTTGGGATTGTCTTTGGGATGACTTCATTCAGAAGGAGACCTGGAGAGGTAATGTACAGGATCGTTCGTCTCATAATAAGGAAGATGAAGAGAATGTGGCGTTGGTAGCTAAAGGGAAGAAGAAGAAAACCAAGAAGGGTCCCAAGGGTGGACCTAAGCAGTAGGGTGGTGAGCAGACTAAATACATGAGCCTAGTCAAGTGCTTTGCTTGCCAGAAGTTTGGACACTATGCTGGTGTGGGAATATAATAAACCCGCTTTATAACTTAGGATAACATATTTAATCAATTTTGATTAGTTTCCTACCAACTAGCCTAGATAGTTGGCATCCACTTGCACCACGTAGTCAACACTTGCCGTATATACCCCAAGAGCGCTTTAATTCTAATTCTGGGTCAATCTTGTCTACTTTATTGACTCCCAGAATTAGTAACTGCGTTTTCCTGTAGATTCTGCCTTATTCTGTTTTTATCTATCTTTTCTGTGGATAAGGTACAACTAGTGAACTAGGAAACTGTTATCTTTTGTTGTCAACCCATCCTCCATGATTTTCTCTCCATTTCCTAGGATTAACATGTTTTTCTATCACTCTTGATAACTCACTCATGCTTTTGCTAATTCGTGAGGTCCTTGACTGATTTGGGAAGTGCTTTAGCCACCTATGGGGGTTTATCATATTTAGTAAGTCTATCTTTCTGAACTTGATGAGTTGTCTCCAATACAACTCAATTTTACCTATGAGGGATGTACTATTTATGTACACTATTATTCATCATTATTTAATGGAATGATACACTCCAATATTCATCTCCTTTCATTTGATTCAATCTCTATTCTTCTCTCTATTTTTCCTGTGTATGCTTTTGAGAATTATTTTAGTAGCAAGATCTACTTCCTGTGCTTCTTCTTAGCATCAAGGCTCTATTTACTCATAGCATTAGAGCTGCTATTTCTATATGGTATCAGAGCGCAAGGTTGCTCAAGTTCTACAGAGTTGAGGAGCGCATCCAATCCTCTATCCCTCTTTGAAGAAGAGCTTGATCTAAGCTTACACGATTTTCTCCTAGTTTTGTTTTTGCAGGTTGTAGAGAGTTTCTTCTTGAGCGTATCAACTCAACAGTATGGATTCTCCTTCGGCTATAATTTTGACTCCCTTCAACTATCACAAATGGAAAGCCAAAATTGACATTCTATTGCGCAATAAGGGACTATACAGAGTTACTCTAGCTTTAGAGAATGAGCCCAATGCTGTGATTAAGAAAGCTAAGTGGCATAATAGGTTGGATGAAGCCTATGGATTGCTTTGCCTCTCTATTTCTTTTGATATACTCTTTCATCTAGATGGTTTGACCACTCCAAACCAAGTATGGACCAAACTTGAGTCTCTCTTTGGAGTTCAAGATGAGTTAAGAGCGCATCAGTTGGAGATTGAGTTATTCTCAATGAGTCCAAGCAGTTTCTATTCTATTGAGGGTTTCTTCACCAAATTCAAGTCTCTTGTTCTAATGCTCAATCATTGTGGTATTGAGAAGAAAGATGATTAATTAATCCTTTCCATTCTTTCTAAGTTGGGTCATGAATACTCAGTTTTTGTGTCTACATTTCATGCTACTAGGCTTGTTGTTTCTAATTGGAAAATGCCTTCTTTGTGTACTTTCTTTGATTCATTAATAAAGGAGCAAGACAAATTGATCCAGATGGTTGCTCTTAAATCTTTCAAGAGCAAGGATCATGCTCTCATGGTTTAGGGAAGCGAGAATACCATGTCCAAAGAAAAACAAATGGTGAAAGAGAAGAAGCCAAAGTCAGAAATTGAAGATGAAAGTTCGAAGCCTACTTTTGAAGATTCAGTGAAGAAGGTAAAGGATAAAGGGAGCACATCCAAGTGTTCTTATTGCAACAAAAGATTTCATTCAGAGATTAAATGTTTTAAGAAGAAGATGGACATCATGTCTCAACTTCTTGAGAAGCACAACATCAAACTTCTAGATGAGGTAGAGAAGCCTGCTGATTCCTTAGAACACTGTCATAGTGTGTAGTTCCAAGGTTATATAAACTATGCCTTGGTGCTAGAGTAAAATCCTTTCCTTATGTCCCTGTTATAGGTTCATTTTCTGATATACCAGAATCAGAAATATCAGATCCTTTCTTTGATAATCCACCTATTAGTCTCCTAGATTCATCTCTCAATAATTGTGATTTTTCACTATATCCTGACTTGTCTTTAAACAACTCTTCCTCACTCCATTATTCTGGTTTAGAAGCATGTTTGTAGGATGATATACATGTCATGATATCATTCATACCACCATCTATACCATCTACCATACCTTTGAATACTCCTAAGACTATACAAATACCAAGTTCACTAGTTGATTCCTCATTGGTCTCTTATGCAGTGTTACTTATATTACATGGTTTGAAGTCTTGCCTATATTTCAGTGGTTAGTTATCCATGACCTTAGTCATCTTGGGACTGATATTACACATGTTTAGATATGTTCTAAACACTTATGGTTCAGATCTCAAGTCCATTCATCATTCGTATTTTTACACTTATTAGTTTTCCCTAGTTGCTCATAGTTTTCCTAGTCTAGCCCTATATCTTCATGGAGTCACTGAAGCTTTTGTCTTTGTTGTTCCTTATGCTAATGTTTTTGATATATCAGAGTCTTATCAGCCTCATCTCAGATCTGGGAAGGTGCTACATTAGATTGGAAGAATGACATGTGATTCACATCACAATTTTGCAGCTATTCAGGGAATTGTGTGTGTAACAAATTGTCTTAATTTTTGTACTCTTTGGGAAGGAGTATGCACACATCTCTTTACCATTTCATATTTTGTTTTCAGATCAGAGTTTGTTAGCAACAAAAAGCATTAAGATAATGCACCTACTTAATCTGTTGATGAGATACCAGGAGTCTCTCCACTTCTTTCTTGCATATTCTACACTCTAGCGCATGATCATGGAGTTCATGATTTCTTCATCAAGTCTTTCACCAAGAAGCAGTTCATTAAACTCATTCAAGTGAAGATAAAGTCACACTGAAGACATGTTATTTCAAATTTTGTGCCTTGTCCTTTCTTAAGGGAGGATTTATTCCATGTGGTTTTGCCCTTTCCTCACTTTTTTTTGGACATGAATAATTGTAAAGGGTGACCATAGCCTTGCTGCTAGGCCCTATATACACCTATATATGATCATAAAGTCAGACTTAAAGGGGGGCGTGGGAATATAATAAACCCACTTTATAACTTCGGATAAAATATTTAATCAATTTTGATTAATTTCCTACCCACTAGCTTAGATAGTTGGCATTCTCATGTACAACATAGTCAACACTTGCCATATATACCCCAGGAGCGCTTTAATCCTGATTCTGGGTTGTTCCTGTCTACTTTATTAACTGCTAGAATTAGTAACTACGCTTTCCTGCAGATTTTGCCTTATTTTGCTTTTATCCAGCTTTGCTGTGGATAAGGTAAAGCTATTCAACTAGGAAACTGCTATCTTTTAAAGCCAACCCATCCTCCATGATTTTCTCGACATTTTATAGGATTAACATGTTTTTTGTAACGAATATAAAATAAATTATTAAATAGATTAGTTAATTATGAAAGGGTGTGACCCTTCACGCTCAAAGCCTATAAAGACGAGCCACCATTGTACACATTTTACCCATCATCCAATATATTATTATTATTCATATTCATTATTAAAATGATAGTCGGATTCGACTAACGGACAATCGGATTTAGTTGCTCCATTTGGTATCAGAGCGGATTCGCTCCTGCACTCTGAGCTCGGACTCGGCTCATCACTTTTTATTCTTCAGCTGCTCCATTTCATCACCCATCACTTCATCCCAAACCCTATCCAAATAAAAAAAAACAAAAAAAACCAAAAATTAAAAAAAATTAAAAAAAACAACAACTTCCTCCAGCTCCAGCGTGAGCGTTCCACCCCCGTCTGTTTCTCCACTCTTCTGCACCTCCTCCTCGTTTCTCCCTCGAGCCTCCATCAGCCACCCCTCCATCTTCCTCTGCGCTGCCCACTCGTTGCACTGACCCTTCTCCTCCACTTACAAGACCTTTCTTCTCCACCGCGCCAACTTCCTTCTCCTCAACGCTGCCCTCCACCACGTCCACCTCCGCTGCACCAGCTGCCACCTCCCACGTGACATCTCTGCTCCTCTGTTCTTCTGCACTTCCACTCTTCGTCGCCCCTTCATCGCTCCTCTACCCACACTTCACGCCACTACAACCACCTCTTCAACTCCCTGCTGCCATTCTCCAACCCCCCCACTTCTCCAATCGCCTGCTCCTCTGCGCGTCCACCTGCTTCCATGCGCCGCTTGCTCACCAGCTATCTCCCAACAACCGCCAAGCTTACATCTTGTTGCTCGTCACCTCGTTCCCTTACCATCGTCCCTGCTCCACATGTTGGCCTGCTCCTTTTCCCATCTGTGCGCTCACCCCGTTCCCGCTTGCTTGACCACGATCCTTCCCACTATTGCTACCATCCAGCTGGGTCTATCCGTGCAGCTCCTCCATCTACCTCAACCCATATTTACGCCTCCTCCTCCTAACCTACAAACAAAAAAAAGCCAAAATTTATGTTATATTATAATATAATAATATAATATTGTAATCTATTAATTACAATATTTGTTTAAAAAAAAGGAAAATAAATAAATAAAACTATATACATTATATAGTTTATAAAAAAAATATAATAATAATAATAATTAATTAATTAATTAATATATTATTAGCCAAAATAGCATGGAAATACACACCTCCACATATAAGGTCCCAGACCATGGAGGAACTGAAAGAGAAGATCGAAAAAATGGAGAAGGACATCAAGTCCCTTGTTGCTAACCAAGAAAGCTTGAAGGAAAAGATGCAAAATAACAATACATTACTCAAAAACGATCTTGTTTTGGTACTAGAAAGAAGGCTCGACGACTAACTTGACATCCTGAACGAAAAACAAAAAGACGTGGATGACAAAATGAGTACCATAATGCAAAACATAAACACCTTAACTGTTGACACTGAGAGGGGGGGGTGAATCAGTGTAAAGTAACTTTTACAACTTTTCTCATAATCATATCATAAA
The DNA here is from genome assembly GCA_001517045.1 of Pseudotsuga menziesii. Lineage (NCBI taxonomy): Eukaryota > Viridiplantae > Streptophyta > Pinopsida > Pinales > Pinaceae > Pseudotsuga > Pseudotsuga menziesii. The sequence goes on along the minus strand of LPNX010504367.1, from coordinate 6,959 downwards.
TATCTTTCATATCATCATTCACATAGCATAAACATTTAGATCATCAGGAACCATAACACAAAAGAACACAACACAATATAATTTTGAAATCTTTTTGTATTATTTTGGTCCAGCTACAACCGTTAGGCAAAATCAGCACCTACTGATACATAGAGCACCTACTATGGATCCAGGACCCTGCCTGGTTTTCTTAGACCCTGCTAAGAAGGGTTTGAGGTATCCTAACCTCAAATGTAAGTCAAGCTTGCATTTACATTAAAGCTCATTGTTACATTACTTCATCACTTGTCTCTTCAATCTGCTGCTGGTCAATACTGCTGCTGCAACACACCTGTTCTTCAATATTGCCAAGTTATCAAGGACTGCTCATCTTTGCTGTTGCAGGTCAGTTGCCCATCAATTTCTTGTTCATTTGCTCACTGCTGCTCATTTAACCTCTGCTGCTCATCCTCTTCACTGCCTCATCAATCTTCTTGTTCATCCATCAAAGTTTATATGCACACTGCTGCTCATCAAAGGTCAGTTCATCAACACTACTGCTGGCCATTCATTCTTCACTCATCACCATCATGTCATGGATGTAACACCTCAAGAGTGTAGATTTGTTGTTGCACAAGTGAACCAAAGCCAATTCTGTGGTGTTCTTTGTCAAATTGTCATCTAACCACTGCCTTCAGATCATTGCTGAGTCAATTAACTCTGTCACTGCTTATGTCATCAAAATTCTTATGAGTCAATCACTGTATAACTATTGTTACTGCACATTATGTTTCTGCCACGATATCCTCACAATCAATTTCATCTACAACCTTTGTTGACTGTGTGTATATCATAGTATGTGAAAGGCATCACCATATCATGGTGTATCAATTCATATGTCACAAATACATACTTCAGCTTGCACCTATATTTACACACTAATACCTCAGTACATACCTGAATGTTCATACATACCTCTTCACTTCTTTACCTCAATCAATATAAGTCATCGCTGAACATTTTCCTGTGTAAACATCATCTCACTTGCAAAGCCAAACTTGTGACTGTGTAAATCTTCTGCTGCTGGATAAATTTTGAACTTAAAGCCTTACTGTACATACCTTTATCTATGCATGTTGTTCATCAAGATCTCAGCCCACGTAACCCTCAGACTGCTGCAAACATGGACTGTGTGAGACTCAAATTCAGACTGCAAAAATGGAGCTGTAAAGGTCTGTGTAAAGACCAAAACAGGTCTGCAAAGCAACAGCATTTAACAATGGAGTCTTTATGGCTGTCAGTCCCTCTTTAGTGCCCAGAAATGATTTATCAGCACTGCTGAAGATGACAGTATTTGATTGAAGTGCCCAACTGATTTTAAACAGTCCCAAACTCCTCCAGATGATCCCCCAGTCTGGTCTGCGAGCTCTAGGAATGATAACAGGCCCTCCAACAACTAATATGATCCCTTGGATAAAATAAACATGGCAGCATTAGAGTGTATTCTTCAAGGGAAATGCACAACAATTAGAATATAGTCATTCTCTTTCAAATTACTAAGCAGTCATCATATGATTGTTTCCTTTGTCAGCGGTACTGTTAATTTCTCTACAAATCCATTTATGTCAAAAGTAGTGCTAGAATCCTTCTTTGCAATGACACCCTTTTCAGAAATAATGACTGTAATAAGATTTGCAGGAGTGACATCAAATGCCGGGTTCTGATGTCAAAATCAGTACACCTCATCATCCTATTGTTTTACATACCGCAGAGATGAATGCATTATTTGCACAGATGGGTTCCAACTTCAAGGATTTACCACTACCCATCCTCTCAAACAGACAACAATGGCTGCAATGATCTACAAAATATCATCTACAGGACATGTCATGCCTCAACAACTCTCATTTACAATGCCACAAAAATGCTAAAGACAACCTGCCAGTATATTAAAAACAAAACTTCAAACGCATCCTCCCTTCACTTCACCATTCTTGTTCACCAGAGCCACCTAGAGATCTCATAAGAGTTTGTAGCTTTCACTGCCATGAAGTGGGAGAAAAAGTCATTCCCACATCGTTTGTTGGAACAACATGCCCATGAGAATCTAGCAATATTGCATTGTCACCAAATGTTCTTCAACATCAACTACTCCAGCTGGCACTTCAAATTGCTTCCCGTCAAGCAGCACAGTCGTGACCCTAGATCCTTGCTGATCTATTTGGCTCATACTGTTCTCAGTACTGGCAAGTGCAACATTTTCTGTTCTCTTTAATGAAGTATCACCATGTGGGTCAGCTTCAGTTTGGAAGAACAGCAAGAATGATGAGACATTGTCTCGAGTACCATCAAATTGTTGCTGGTTGCTCACTCTATTGCTGCAAGAAAATTCGAACTGTTTCAAGAATAAAACTTTGCTAAATCGGAACCTTGAAATTTGGAACCTTGATTGCTCAGCCCACGAGTTCTAGAGCTGCTAAACCCAAAAAAAATTAAAAGGCACAGTCCACTGCTGCTGCTGCGTCCTTCTTTTCCACGAGATCTTCTCCTCTGTCAAGCTGCGACTGTCAATTTCCTCAGTAGCTCCACCGAATTATTGTCCATATATGAAATCGTTGATAGGGGTATATATATACTAATTTTTACCTTATTTTGGAGCCGACCTGTCCCATAAAAAAAATATTTTAATGAGCCGACTTTAACTATTTTTTATTGGGCCGACATAGCATTAAAATAAATGTTTTGAGGCCGACTTCAAAAAAAACTTGAGCCAACATTAAAAAAAATATCATCATCTCTATCGAAAAGCCTTTCGAGAGGAATTACATCCCTGGGAATGATGTTACTGGCAAGATCTACAATCTCAACATCTTTATCTTCCTCAGTCTTCCAATCAATATCACACTCAGCAAATTCATTTATATTGTTCAGGAAGTTCAACGGTGGAAATGATGCTTATGCTGGGGCTGCTTAGACTGCTAATCTTAACGCTGTTTCTACAGCTTATGGAAATAGTTCCTCAACTGATAATGTGGATTGATTCTCTCTTGAATTGCTACTTAAACTTATGCTGGGAATTCTGCTTATTCAACCGCTGGTGCAACTGATACTGTAATGCTGTTGGATTAACTGTTGATGCTGGGAATTAATTCTGTGACTTATGCAGCTGGGGATGCTGCTGGGTCAACTGCTCTAGGGAATGATGTTGGGCTTTTCAACATCTACCAGGGCTTCAAGACCATCTGGGTCTTCATCAATGACTTCATGGGCTTTTCAACATCTTCAGCAAAGTGGCATCATCAATGACATCAAGACCATGTTGGCATCAATGACAATTTCATCAACATTAACACATAACATGAGCACCATGACACAGAACCATAATACATTAATCGAGATGTTACAAAGGTTCATTCCCAGTCTGGGCCACGTCAGTAGTCCAGACATGCTAGATGCCTCATTTCATGTTGCGGCCCAGGAAACACTCGCAAAGAATAAAAAAGAATTACAAAAAGAAATAAATATTAACAATGCGATGCTTAAGCAAAAGATAGAAACACAAGTACTGCTAGATATGGAGGCACGATTAAACAATAAAATAGACGCTATAAGTAAGATAGTAGAGAAAAGAAAAACTAAAAATCACCGCCAACAACGAAGCAATTCAGATATGTCACTTTCATCGTCCAGCAGTTTCGAGCCACCATCAAACCATAAGGCAAAAGGAAATCAACGTCGCCCTTACAAAGTGCACCCACCTAAGGCAAAAATAGAGTTGTTGAAATACAATGGGAGTGAAGACCAATGCGTTGCTTGGCTAAACAAAGCAGAAGAATACTTCGACATTTACAACATTCAATCTAACGAGGAGAAGGTGAAATATGCATCAATGCATATGGAAGGGTACGCCTATAATTGGTACTTATGGTGGAAGGAAGATAATTTTACTTATACCTGGAACTTGTTCAAAAATGATTTTTTTAATAGGTTTT
>LPNX010504359.1:109955-130322 GCA_001517045.1 Pseudotsuga menziesii | reverse complement strand
CAGGGCTCGTATGGACCATTCAAAGTTTAATGAGTTAGAGAAGAGCCTGTATGGACAAACCATTGTGGACGTGCTAACTGAAGATTTCAAAGTCCTGCAGAAGTTCACAGCTATCAGAACCAGGTTGCCTAAGAAGTCCTACGAAACCTACATGGAACTCGAGGTAGCCATCCGGGAGATGATGGAAAGCGACACCCAAAGTGTCGAGAAATGGAGGGCTGTAGAGCGGCTGGGGAAAACAAAGCTTAATATTTCTCAGTAGGGAACAGGTGGCATATACCAAAGATCTGGTGAAGCGCGGACGTGGAGCTGTGTGGCCGAGTTTGTTACTCAGTTGATGTTATACTCTATGATCAGTTAGGAATGGAATTGTAACAACTTCCTAGTGGTGTAGGAAATTAGTTACAAACTCTAATTTACGCTGGTCATTCTGTTATTGATCTGCTGGGAGCAGACTTATTGTTTAATCTATATATTGGTGTCTTTTGATGAGATGGGGATTGGATCCCATCAAGAGAGTTGCTGGTTTGGAAAGACATATCTGTTTTGAGTAATAAAGTGAATGCATGAGAAGTTTCCTATCAGAGATTCATGTGTCATTGACATTGCAGTCTATGCCATTTCCTTTATGTGCTTGTTATTTCCTTTGTGTAACACTCCATTTTGTTCTTCTTTCGTATCTGGAATGCAGTTTTGAATGAGTAGAATTCATATGTTTATGCTCTATTCATTATTTCAGATATTATACGATTTTTCTGCTAAAATTGATATGGAATTCGTCTTAGACGCTCTGTATTGATGGACTGTTTTCTCATCTCTTCCTTTTCACCCAGATCAAACTTAATGACTGTAATGATGTGATTATCTTGCCTTTGATAGTTCTCGTGTATGTATCTTTATGATATTTTACCTGTATATGACTCCATGCCCAATGGATATGTGATTGGTTTCAGCCAAATGAATGAATGCTTAAATATTGTTTATCATTTGATTTTGTAAGATTTGTGTTGAGAGATCCCTCTCTGGGAGAGAAATATCAATATCTTCCTAAAGTGGTTTTGTTGTTACCTCGGAGTGTGCCCCCTACAACCTGGGTACAATTCTGAGTGATAACAAGTGTATTATTTGTCATTAAAAAAATTTACCTTTTTAAATGTGTTTTGGATTTTTATTGAATCTAATAACAATCCTTTATTGGTCTAGAGGCTGAGATTGCAAAGGAATCTACTACACTTTGGAAAGCCATAAGATTTGTATATACACTAGTGTATATACAAGTTGGAATATACACTAGTGTATTCACTAGAATATACACCAGTGTATATGCCTAGTGTATAAACTAAATCTACCTAGTGTATATGCCTAGTTTATAATGGAAGTATGCCTAATGTATATAATATATTCCTAGCATCTACTCTAATGTATATACCTAGTATATATACTAGTGTATATAGCTACAAGCTAGGAAAAATCCTACATTCTCCCAATCTTCCACTCCCATGCATTTTGAGGGCTGCAGATTGTGATGGTGATAATGGACATGACGATGAGGATGAGGACTGTGACAAAATGACTATGAGGATGGTGAGGTATGATGGTGATATGAGGATTTTATGGTGTACTTGGATGAGAGCCAAAAACAAAGACAACAAATCTGTGATGAAGCTTGTGCAATTTATCAAGTTGTTTATGAATATGAAAAGTTGAACCAATATAGGAAAAAATGGTATTTTTCTTGGCAAGTAGTGGGAATGGCACAATGTGAGATGCATGGTTTCGATGAAGCATGATGGTGATGGTGACAATGAGCATGGGGATGGTGAAGCGTGATGATGATGATGATGGATGGAGATCTTATGGTGTGCTTGGATAAAAGCAAAAAACAAGGACAACAAATCCATGACAAAGCTTGTGCAATTTATCAAGTTGTTTATGAATATAAAAAAAACTTAACTAATTTTTCACCAATGAGAAACTTGGGCCGTGCATTTTACTGAGCAGTGCATAACTTGACTTAGAGAAAAAATTGTTTGAAAAACTACCTTCTTACTAGATTCATTGCGGGAAAATGACACATCATTTGAGGAAACTAAAAGAGGCAGGAAAATTGCCTGTGGTTTTGGTTTCAGTTATTGACCAATGTGCATCCTGGGGCATGCATTTTACTGAGCAGTCCATAGCTTGATTTTGAGCATAATTTGTTTGAAAATTTTCCATCTTGGCATATTCATTGCGGGAAAATGACACATCATTTTAGGAAACCAAGAGAACTTTTGTGGATAATGTATCTAGATTCATGCTTGTAGTTTTACTTTAAATTTTTTACCAACATACAGCCTGTGGCATGCATTTTACTTAGCATTCCATAGACTGAATTTGAGCATAACTTGTTTGAAAAACTGTCGTCTTGGCTGATTCATTGCAGGAAAATGACCCATCGTTTCAGGAAATCGAAATAGATTTTTGTGGACAATGTATTTAGATTTATGTTTGTGGTTTTGGTTTCAATTATTGACCAATGTGCATCCTGGGGCATGAATTTTAATGATAAGCACGTAGCTTGAATCTAAGCAAACATTGTTTGAAAACTACCATCTTGGCAGATTCATTGTGGGAAAATGACCCATCGTTTCAAGAAACCAAAAGAGATTACTATGGAAAATGTATATAAATTCATTCTTGTGGTTTTATTTTCAATTTTTTACCAATGTGCATCCTAGGGCATGCATTTTACTAAGCATCCCATAGTTTGAATCTGAGCAAAAGTTGTTTGAAAAACTGTCATCTTGGAAGATTCGTTGCATGAAAATGACCCATCGTTTCAGGAAATCAAAAGAGGTTTTGTGGAAAATGTATATAGCTTTTTGTATGTTGTTTTTTTAGAGTTTGTAGCTCATCAGGAAAATGTATATAGCTTTCTGTATGTTGTTTTTTTAGAATTTTTTTAGAGTTTGTAGCTCCTAGCTTGACTCTGAGCAAACATTGTTCGAAAACTACCATCTTGGCAGATTCATTGTGGGAAAATGACCCATCGTTTCAAGAAACCGAAAGAGATTACTATGGAAAATGTTTATAAATTCATTCTTGTGGTTTTATTTTCAATTTTTTACCAATGTGCATCCTAGGGCATGCATTTTACTAAGCATCCCATAGTTTGAATCTGAGCAAAAGTTGTTTGAAAAACTGTCATCTTGGAAGATTCGTTGCATGAAAATGACCCATCATTTCAGGAAATCAAAAGAGGTTTTGTGGAAAATGTATATAGCTTTGTGTATGTTGTTTTTTTAGAGTTTGTAGCTCATGAGGTACTTTTGCATTGATTGTGCCTAGCATGCAGAAGATACCAACCAAGTCTTTCTTTAAATAACTTGACCTTGTAAAAGTGTTTTTTATAAAGTTAAGTGGGCCTTTTATTTAATTAATGAGTAATAAATGACTTTGTGATATTTAAGTGACTTTATTATAAAGTAGAGTCACTTAAGTGGTTTAAGTGATCTCAACGAGAGATTGTCTCATGACCTTTAGATCTTGTGGGGAAATATTGAATCTTAGCCATAGATATTAGGGTTAGGTAGTTGATTAAGTAGTTATTCATTAATAAGGACATAAAAGACAACCTTGAGAGAGAATAAGCACACATTGTGTGTGAGGCACATGAGAGAAGAGAGAGGAGAGTGCAAGAAGGAAAGAAGAGAGGATTTGAAGACAACTTGAGAATGGAACAAATCAAAATATTTTGAGGAGACACACAAACTTGCAAGAAGGTGATAGCTAGTATTTAGTTCGTACTAGAGAGGTACAACAACGCCATAAAATGAGATATTGGCAGGCCATACAACAAATATTCATGTATAGGAACTGAGGCATATTTATGCCAATTTCCGAAGGTATAATTTGTTGTTAGTGTGAATCTAATGTTGTATTCTACATTGTATTTATTTATAGGCACAATACCAAAGGTATGACACAAATTATGAGGCAAATTTATGGTACAACAAACTATACACATGCCGTCTTGTTTAACAATGAAATTTTGGCACACATTTGAAGGTGGTAGCTAATGGATGAGATAACTACATTATTTTGTAATGCTAGTTGTACAAGTTGTAATCTCATAATTTTTTTGAGTTTTCTCATAATAAAATTACCCTCTTGATATTGGTTTTCCCTTCAGGGTTTTTCTAGGGGCTTGGACTAAAAATCAAAGTGTTGAATGTGTGTATTATTCATTGATCATTTGTATTTCCACTGAAAATATACTTAATGTGTGTTTTTGTTCATTGTTTACATGCATTAATGTTGAAGATAGTAGGAAGTTTAAATCAAAGTATTGCCAAGTGTTTGAGAAAATTCCTGAACGAACATTTAAGTGTTATTATAAATTTTAACATGGTATAATATGGGGCTATAAGAGATCATTAGATAGTTGGTTGGCACAGGTGCAATTTATTTGCAAGTGATCTAGATTGGAAACAGGAGAAGTGGAAATATGGCTTTCTACATTGGGTATGAGGATAGGGTGGAGGGGATCTTCAACTACCTGTAGTGGAAGGTTAGGATTGCATATGTTATGAGGGAGAACAAGTTGTGTAAATTTATGAATACCATCACCCATGTACCCACATCAAATCCTATTTCTCCAAACCTTCATGAGGTGAACGAAGCAAGGGCACGAAGGGTCGGATTCCAGATTTGGCTGAGAAGCAAACAACCAAGGAAATGTGGGATGCGTTGAAAATTTTGTATGAGGCAAAGAACGAGAAAATGAAAATGGATCTCAAGGATAATATCCAAAGTACTAGTATGGTCATGGGAGAGAATGTGCCCTCCTATCTCACTAAAGCTGCATAAGTGAAGGATGAGTTGGAAGTTGTTGGAGAATTTATTCTAGACTCAAAGTTGGTGCGTATATCCTTAAAGGGCTTCACCAAAGAGTGGGAATTTTTGATGAAGTGTGTGGTGCACAAAGAGAAACTTCCATATTGGAGTAGATTATGGGATTATTTCACTTAGGAGGATATCCTATATAGTTCTCAAAGCAAAGATCAAGAGAAGGCAGAGAGTGGTGTTGACAAAGAGAATGTGGCTCTTCCAATAAATGGAAAGAAGAAGGGATTGAGTAGTGGAGTTATCTAAGGGAGTAGGAAGGACATGAGAAAATTCAAATGATTTGAATGTCAAAATTTGGGCCACTATGCAGGACAATTTCCATATAAGAAGAAGAATAAATAAGTAGAGGCAGTAGCAGTATCAACTTAGGTAGAGGAGTTTACCAAGAAATTTGAGACGAAATTCTCATTAGTCTCAGTTCTTTCAGGTAGTAGTGCTGAAGAGTGTGATAAATTGATGTATGTTTTGTGTATAGTGGTACATTGCATCACATGATAGGGACAAGGGAAATTTTCTTGAGTATTACAGATATCAACTTAGAGTCATGCATGTGAATAATGAGGTTGACATCATGAATGCAGTGTAGGGGATCGGATGTGTTAGATTCCAACTAGAGTTAGGAGGATATCTAGAGGTAGATAGAGTGTTCCTAACACCAGAGCTGAGGACACACTTACTCTTTGTTCCAGCTCTGGATCATGATGGGTATGCAGTCCTATTTTTAAATGAACGAGTAGTTATCTATCCAAAGGGATAAATATTGGATGTAGCACAAGTGCGTAGAATTGGAGATGGAAGTATGTACAGGTTGTTAGGAAAGAATGTAGATGGTGAGTCCGGGTGGATCTTGGATTCAGTAGTAGTGTCAGAGACTCCTGGATGTGAGACTTTATTTAGTCCAATTAGAAAACTTAGCTGGTATGAGATGACACTACATGATGAGGAGGAGGGTGAGAAGACTCATCGAAGTAAAGGTGACGAGAATAGGTCTTCAGTTCAAAGTCCACATCAGGTATTACATAATATCCTAAGATAGAGGGAGTTGTTATAATGGATAGGGTATTGGACCTAGAGACTGATCCTAGTGGTGGAGGTTTCAGATGTACCTCCCTTGCTAAGAGGGGGTGTTAGAGTTTGTAGCTTGTGAGGTACTTCTGCATTGCATCTGCTTAGCATGCAGAAGATATTGAGCAAGTATCTCTTTAAATAACTTGACCTTGTAAAAGTGTTTTTATAAAGTTAAGTGGGTATTTTATTTAATTAATGAGTAATAAATGACTTTGTAATATTTGAGTCACTTAAGTTGTTTAAGTGATCTCAATGAGATATTATATCGTAAACTTTAGATCTTGTGCCCAGGCGCATGTTGGAGGAAATCAATTAGATTGAATGAATTGAGTACTATTATGATGGGAGCATATAAAGAATAAGCAAAAGGAGGAAATACACTACACAGACATAAACTAAACACATAGACAAAATGCAAGAATTTGAACCAATCTTTGTTATTCTATTACTGCTCTATTACTTGCTTGTAATTTACAGTCGTGCATATGCTCATATAGGATCTTGAGACACTTGGGTTACTACCCGTTACATTCAGTCACAAGGAATTTATAATGATTTAGAAGTTCAACTATTATAGACGACTAGAAGATAGAGAAACATTATGTTGTAGTTGTGTCGAGATATTGAAGTCGGCGTTGCATGTCGAGATGCGAAACCTGTCGAGATTGTGTCAAGGATTGCACTTGTCAAAGTCAATGTTGAACCTGTCGAAGTCTAAAAACATGCCAACTACTGAGTGGATCATTCCTCCTTCCTTAAGAAACAAGGGACTCCATTATGTGTTCATTCCGGTAAGGAAACTTGTTGGTGAGTTCAATACCAGAGTACCACTTTCCTTCTGCGAGGAGATGTCCAACTTTAGCCACTTGAAACAAGGGAATGGATTTTTTCCTTGTATGGAATATGCATCGTCCTACAATGGTGTCGCAAGGAAGAGGTTCCTGAACATCTGGATGGATGTCTTCAGGTTATTTTGTTTGCAATTTGTTTTCTTCCAACAAGGGTGCATGGTATGATCGAAGTATATCCACATAGAACACTAGATACAGACCCAAGCATGAAGGAATGTCAAGTTGGAAAGTGTTTTCTCCAGTCTTCTTAAGGATACTGTACGGACCATATCACAAAGGTTTTAGCTTTTTGTATGGGCCAGTGAAGCAATCCTTCTTTAGATGTAACCATACTTGATCCCCAATTTGGAATGAATGAGGAACACGATGCTTATCATGTCGGGTCTTAGCTTTTGCATTAGCTCATTGCAACATTTTTTGTGCTTGATTTTGGATGTTGTAGATTTGGTCTCGAAACTTCAATGTTTCTTCAACTTCTCATCTGTCAAAGTCGGTGTCATTCGACTGTGTCGATGAACTGATCAAGTCCATGGGCGATGAGGATTGAAATCCATAATAGATATCGAATGGACTCTTGCACATAGATTTGTGTTAAGAATGATTGTAGTTGTGTTGTATGTATGTAATACTTTCATCCCATGTCTGACGATGCTTATGGTTGTACATGCAAAGCAATTGTACTACAAAGAGATTCACAACTTCTGTGTGTCCCTCTGTCTGAGGACGAAAAAGCTATTGACAAAGAAATTCTTATGTCAAATTGTTGCCAAGGAATCTTTCAAAAGATGCTGACAAATATGGCTTCTCTATCGAAAATTATGGTTGTCGGAATGCCATAGTGTTTCCAAACATGTTTGAAGGAGAGTTGAGCAATCTGTTGTGATGTTGTAGTCTTCTTGCATGGTATGAGGATAGCCATCTTGGAAAATCTGTCGACTACTACTAAGATTGTGCAATGTTGATGTTTGGTAGTAGGATATCCCGTCAGGTAGTCCATATAAATAGATTCCCATGGTTTACTAGGAACCGGTAAAGGCGTATAAAGTCCTTGTTGTCAATTCGTCGGTTTAGCAATGGCACAAACCATGCACAATTGAATGTACCTCTTAATGTCATATTTAAGTGAAGGCCAGTAAAAATACTTTTGGAGGATAACAAGAGTCTTTGCTACTCTAAGATGTCTTGCAGTCTTGTTGTAGTGCACATACCAAAGGAGTTGTTGTTGATGCTCACCGGTCGGGACAAAAATTTGTCCAAGCTTGTATAGCAAGGTGTCTTTTAGGAAGTAGTCAGTAGTAGACAGTGTTTTGGTCTGAATTTGTTGATCAAGTACATAGAATTCATAGTCTACCAAATACCATTGCGGCCAAGTGGTGGTGTCGTAACCATGCATACTCCTCACTGTGAAAAGTAGAGCAATGGGTGGTCGGCTAAGACAATCGACGGTGGCATTGGATTTTCCTTTCCGATACTTAATTTCCAACTAAAATTGGTATAGGTAATTAATCCACTTGATTTGTCGATTCGTTTGTAGTATCGAATACGATGGAGCGAACTGCAAGGGCTTATGATTAGTAAGGATGATTGTTTCCTTCCCAAGGATGTAATGTTTCCAGTGCTAAGGGCTTGCACAATGGCATACAATTCCTTTTCATATGTCGAATACCTTCTAACGGTTTCATTGAAATTTTTGGAATGAAAGAAGAATGGGTGAATAGACTGAGTGATCACCGCTCCTAAAGCATAATCTGATGTGTCTGTCCCAATATCAAAAAGCTAATGCAAATCAGGTAACACAAGTACTGGTGTAGTACAAAGCTAATGTTTGAGTTGCTCAAACGCTTGTTGTTATGTCGATCTCCATTTGAAGACGTTTTTCCCACTTCCTTTCGTGAACTGATTCAAAGGTTAGGCTATGTGACTGAAGCCGAGTATGAACTATCGATAGAAATTTGCCAAACCAAGAAAACTTCTTAATTCTTAAATGTTTGAGGAATGCTCCAATATTTGAGGATATGTACTTTACCTAGGTCGACGTGAATTCTTGTAGAGTCAATTACATACCAAAAAAACTTGATGTTATTCATCGTAAATGATAATTTGTCCATGTTCAAATAAAGTCAATGTTTTTGGACAATGTGGAATACTTTTCTTAGTTGTTTGGCATGTTCTTCCCATGATCGACTAAAAATCAAGATATCTTTGAAATAGACAATGACGCACTTTTCGATGAAAGGTCATAGAAGGCCATCGATAAAGCACAGGAAGGTTGCAGGTGCATTGGTTAAGACAAAATGCATGACTAACCATTCAAACAATCCTTCCTTGGTTTTCAAAGCAGTTATCCATGCATCGATGCACTCAATTGGAATTTGATGATATCCCAACTTGAGGTCGAGCCTCGTAAATAATTTAGCACCTTTTAAACAGTCGATGAGTTCATCTATCCTTGGAAGAGGGTATATATTATTTACATAAATTTTGATGAGGGCCCAATATTCGATGCACATGCACCAAGTCCATATTTATTTGGAACAAGTATGATTGGACTTCCACAAGGAGAGGAGTTGGGTCGGATGTGACCTTTGTTGATAAAATGTTGGATTTGTCTATGAATTTGTTCATTCTCAATAATGGATCTTCTATAAATAGATGTGCTTGGTAATGAAGAAACATGAACAAGGTCAATGGATTGTTTTACCTGGAATTGTAGAGGTACTCTGTCTTTCTCTTGAAATACGTTCTGATATTCATTAAGAATATGGTCGATCTGTTGTTGTTGTCGAGAGTTGTGTTACTCAGTGAGTCAAATCATTGTTGCAGTATTCCTGGAATGTTGAGGATTTATCATGATCAATGCAAATTTATGAGCATGGTTGATAAGCTTATTTGTTTTTTTGGCAGATATCATAATACCAGTTGATCTAGGTTGTCGTTATGGTATGTCGCACCATTGACTTTGCATTTTGACAATCACCTTATGAGGTCATGACTGATAACTTCCATGTTGATCCCATAGGTAAGGTTTCCCAAACAGGGTGTCATCTATGAAAAGTGGTGCCACATCATAGAGTACTTCATATTCAAAAGGATTAATGAAGTAGGTGAGTCTGCATTGTCAGGTGATCCTTAGTTCCAGACCATCCTTCAGCCAACTAATTTTGTAAGGATGAGGATGTGGAGCGGTGATAATACCAAGTCTCTTCATGATATCTTCATAAATGAATTTCTTCTGGTTATCATTATCCACAATCAGATAGAATGGATTTTTATGAACCCGTATCTATGTATGGAACAGGTGTTTGTGTTCCTCCTCATCGACGATACTTGAGGCTATTGAGGTGGTCAATGTCAAAGTCAAAAGGGTCAATGCATATAGTTCACATTCTTCTAGAATTTTGTCAAACAAGTCAGAGTTCGACAATTTTTCCAAATACATCTTTCGAGCCTTGCATTTAGACATATCATGCCATGATGAATTGTGATAATCACACCATTTCTCGACACGAGGATGCTTGCTATCTTCCCTTTTTTCTTTCTTAGAGTGCTTCTTGTGATATTCTGGCTTTGGCAGAGTTGGCTGAAAAGGTTGACTTGACTTGTCAGAATCAGTTGGAGACTTCTTGTCGGATGTTCGACATGTTGGCATGGTCGTAAAATGTGCTTTTCCTTTCTATTCAGATTCAAGCTTGTTGGCGTAGTGGAATGCATCTGCAAGGGAACTAACAAGCAGAAACTCCATTTATTACTGAATGTATGGGGACAATTTCTTGATGTACGTCAAGACAATAAATTTATCTTTTTCTTGGATGCAAATCCCAACCCTGAGTCGATAGAACTCAACGGTATAGCTTTGCATGGACTATTCTTTCCATTTCCTTAGCTGCGACCACTTCTTATACTGTTGTTCAATATACTTGGGCGGGTAGAACTCCTTTAGGACATATATGCAACAATTTTATCCCATGCGTCTATGAGGTTTCCTTCTCATTCCATCTTTGTCGATGGATTCACCCACTAGCAATGCATGGAGGTTGACATCTTTAAGGATGCAATGGTGATCTTTTTCGCTTCGGAGAGTTGATTCACAAAGTTGTAGGATTCAATTTGTTGCACCTAATTGTTGATGGATTATGTGTCAATCTTTCCTTCAATATTCGGTATCTCTAGATTCATTTGCACTTTGAAGGGGCTGATTTTATTAGACTGAGATCTCGTTGAGGATTCTCTGGATGTTGAAGCGAATCGCATGAGAATATCATTGAACCGGGCAAACATTTCGATTCACTGGAAAGACAGTGCTTTTTCTATGAGTTTCTTTGTCTCGTTAGTTGCATATCTAATGTATGTTTCTTTGGCCATCTTCTCTTAAGTTGAAGGTAGTGTCTGTTTGTATTGTGAGTGTGTTTGAATAGGCATAAGTTAGGAAACTTTGATAGAAGTTCCTACACAACTTAAGCTCTGAATTCAACTCTGATACCAATGATTCGAGTGCCCAAGTGCACGTCGAAGGACAACGGTTCGATTGAATGAATCGAGTACTATTATGGTGGAAGCATATATAGAATAAGAAAAAGTAGGAAAAACACTACACAGACAGAAAGTAAACACACAGACAAAATACAAGAATTCGAGCCAATCTCTGTTATTCAATTATTTCTCTATTACTTTCTTGAAATTTATAATAGTGTACATGCTTATATAGGATGTTAAGACACTTGGGTGACAACCTATTACGTTTAGTTACAAGGAAGTTAGGTCAATTCAAAAGTTCAACCATTACAGAAGACTGGAAGACATAGAGGCATTATGTCATAGTTGTGTTGAGATGTTGAAGTCAGTGCTACATGTTGAGATGCGAAACCTGTCAAGGTTGTGTCAAGGCTCGAACTTGTTGAAGTGTATGTTGAAGCTGTCAAAATTGAAAACATGCCAACTGCCAAGTGGATCATCTTGTGGGGCAAGATTGAAACTTATGCATATATCTTAGGGTTGTGTATTTGGTTAAATAGTTATTCATTAGTAAGGATGTAAAAGACAAGTTTGAGAGAGAAGATACACACATTTCCTGAGAGGCACATGAGAGAAGAGAGAGGAGAGAGCAAGAAGAAAAGAAGAGAGGATTTGAAGACAACTTCAGAAGGGAACAAATACTGAAAATTTGAGGAGGCAAACAAACTGAGAAGGTGACAGCTAGTATTTACTTCATACAACAAAGGTAGGACAGTACAATGAGATATTGACAAGTCGTATAGTAAATGTTCATGCACAAGAATTCAGGCATATTTATACACATTTCTAGAGGTATATTTTGTTGTTTATGTGAATATACTGATGTACTGTATATTGTATTTATTTCTAGGCACAATACCTAAGGTATAACATAGATTACAAGGCAGTTTTTTGGTACAGCAAATTATACACAAGCCGTACTACTGAACAATGAAAGTTTGGCACACATTCCAAGGTGGTAGCTAATGGATGAGATACGTACATGAGTTTTTAGTGATGGTTGTAAAAGTTGTAATATCATCAATTTTATGAGTTTGCTCATAATATAAATACCCTCTTGATACTAGTTTTCCCTTTGACATTTTTCCAGGCTCTTGGCCCAAAAATCAAAGTGTTAAAGGTGTGTACTCTTCATTGATAATTTGTATTTATGTTCATTGTTTACATGCATTAATGTTTAAGATAGTAGGAATTTGAAATAAAAGTACTGCCAAGTGTTTGAGAAACTTTCTGAGTAAACAATTAAATGTTATTACAAATCTTAATAGGTTTTACTTTCGATTTTTTGCAAATGTGTAGCCTGTTTTACTGACCAATCCATAGCTTGACTCTAAGCATAAGTTTTTTGAAAAAATGTCAACTTGGAAGATTCATTGCAATAAAATGGCCCATCATTTTAGGAAACCAAAAGAGGTTTTTATGGACAATGTATCTAGATTCGTTCCTATAGTTTTGGTTTCAATTATTGACCAATGTGTATCCTAGGGTCTGAATTTTACTGAACACTTCATAGCTTGACTCTAAGCAAAAGTTGTTTGAAAAATTGTCATCTTGGAAGATTCGTTGTGAAGAAAGGACCCATCATTTCAAGAAACCGAAAGTGGTTTTATGGAAAATGTATCTAGACTCATTCCTATGGATTTACTTTCATTTTCTACCAATGTGCAGCCTAGGGAGTGCATTTTACTGAGCAGTCCATAGCTTGAATTTGGGCATAAGTTGTTCAAAAAATTGCCATCTTGGACGATTCATTGCTAGAAAATGACCCATTGTTTCAAGAAACCAAAAGAGGTTTTTTGTGGACAATTATTGACCAATGTGCAGCCTGGGGCATGCATTTTATTGAGCCCATTTTTGTAAATTTACAATGTTTTTACATAAAAAACTCTACAAGAAATCCATCTTGGAAGATTCATTGCGGGAAAATAACCTGTCATTTCAAGAATCCGAAGGAGGCTTCTGTGGACAACATATCTAGCTTCAATAATGTGATATTGGATTCAATTTTTTACCACTATGAATCCTAGGGCATGCATTTTACTAAGCTTTTTTTTTGCAAATTTGCATTGTTTTTACATAACAAACTCTATAAGCAGTCCATCTTGGCAAATTCATTATGGGTAAATGACCCATAGTTTCAAGAATTCGAAGGCGCTTTTTTATGGAAATTGTATCTAGATTTAGGCATTTGGTCTTGGTTTTAATTTTTAACCATTGTGAAACTTGGAGTGTACATTTTGCTAAGCTCATTTTTGCAAATTTATATTGTTTTACATAACAAACTCTATAAGTTTTCCATATTGGTAGATTCATTATAGGGAAACGACCTATCATTTTAGGAATCGGAACGAGGTTTTTGTGGAAAATGTATCTAGCTTCATGCCTATGATATTGGTTTCAATTTTTACCACTATGCATCCCAAGGGATGGATTTTATTGATCCCATTTTTGCAAATTTAAACACTTTTTATATAATAAACTCTATAAGCAGTCCATCTTGGCATATTCATTATGGGAAAAGCACCATCATTTTAGGAATCCGAAGGAGGGTTTTATGGACAATGTATCTAGCTTTAAGCATGTGGTCTTGGTTTCATTTTTTAACCAATATGCAGTATGGGGAATGCATTTTACTTAGCCCCTTTTTGTAAATTTACACTGATTTTACATAACAAACTCTATAAGAAGTCCATCTTGGTAGATTCATTGCGGGAAAATGACCCATCATTTCAGGAATTTGGAGTATTTTATGGAAAATTTATCTAGCTTCAGGAATGTGGTCTTGGTTTCAATTTTGACCAATCTACAGCTTGAGGTGTGCATTTTATTGAGCCCATTTTTACAAATTTACATTGTTTTTACATCGGAAAAAAAAAATATTTAATCAGTCCATCTTGGCAGATTCATTATGAGAAAATGACCCATCCTTTTAGGAATTTGAAGCATTTTTTTGTGCAAAATGTATCTAGCATTAGACATATGGTATTGGTTTCAATTTTTTACCATTGTGAAACCTAGGCATGCATTTTACCGAGCCTATTTTTAAAAATTTACATTGTCTTTACATATCAAACTCTATAAGTAATCCATCTTGGCAAATTCATTACGGGTAAATGACCCATCATTTCAGTAATATGAAGGAGGTTTTTGTGGACAATGTATCTAGATTAAGGATTATGGTATTGGTTTCTATCTTTGAACATTGTGCAACATGGGGTGTGCATTCCCATTCTTGCACATTTATACCATTTTTACATAACAAACTCTATTAGCAGTACATCTTGGCAGATTCACTACAAGAAAATTACCCATCATTTTAGGAATCTGAAGGAGGTTTTTGTAGAAAATGTATCTATCTCCAGTAATGTAGTCTTGGTTTCAAATTTTGACCAATGTGTGGCCTAGGAAATGCATTTAGCTGAGCCCATTTTTACAAATTTACACTTGTTTATATAACAAACACTATAAGTAGTCCATCTTGGTAGACTCATTATAGGAAAATCACTCATCATTTCAAGAATCTGAAAGAGGTTTTTGTGTAACATGTATCTATATTCAGGCATGTGGTCTTGGTTTCAATTTTTTACCACTGTAAATCCTGGGGCATGCATTTACCGATCCCATTTCTGCAAATTACATTGTTTTTACATAATAATAAAAACTCTATAAGTATTCCATCTTCGCAGATTCATTGCGGGAAAATGACCAATCGTTTTAGGAATCCAAAGGAGGTTATTGTGGACACTTCATCTAGATTCAGGAATGTGTTCTTGGTTTCAATTTTTTACCATTGTGCATCCTGGGGCATGCATTTTATTGAGCCCATTTTTGCAAATTTACATTGTTTTTACGTAGCAAACTCTATAAGCAATCCATGTTAGCATATTCATTGCAGGAAAATGGCCCATCATTTCAGGAATTAGAAGGAGATTTTTGTGGAAAATTCATCTAGCTTCAGGTATGTGGTCTTGGTTTCAATTTTTTACCATTGCACAACATCGTGTGTGCATTTTACTTAGCCCAATTTTGCAAATTTGCATTGCTTTTATATAAGAAATCCATTTTGGCATATTCATTGGAGGAAAATGACCCTTTATTTAAGGAATCTAAAGTAGGGTTTTGTGGAAAATGTATATATTGTCACGTCCCCGACCCTCCGACCGGGAAAGAAGACGCTACTAACACCAAACAAATGGGTAGACAGTCCCATGAACATGAACAAGGATAAATGCTGATATTAAAAAGCTTAAACATAATACATAATACATATCCAGATGCATAATCCATCATACAAAGATGCACAATTCCTTAACCCATCATATTAAAGAAACTTAACATGATGCATACTAAGATGCATAAAACATACAAAGATACATAGTTATTCAACATTCAGCAGAAGTAAACATATACATTCCAGCATTCAACATGTTCATCATAATTCATGAAACAATAGATATAATTGCACAGATGAAATAGTCAGCAGTACTTATCTTTTAATGAAGAACTCGCCCCGCAACCAGCTAAGTCGCTACAACGTTCCACCCAACCATAGGCCAGTGTGCTCATCAATCTCTCAGCAACACTGCCACCCCCGAGCTGGGCATGATTCCTCAAGGACTAAGGTTCAATGCAGGCTTACACATAGCCAAGGTTTTCCAATCAGCCAAACCCACACAGTAGGGTTTACTAGGTCATCAAGGAGCTAGGATAGGCTAAATGCCAAGCTGGTGGCCTCAACACCAACTTCTCAAGCATAACCAGCCTCTAATCGCACTCTCAACAGTCCGAAGACCAACCACTGCATACCGCAGCAAAACAATCCCTTCACAGCTCTGTGGAGAAGGCAAAGACAACCGAGTGACAATCCCAACCAAGAGGTGAAACACAGCTCAAGCCACAAGACAACTCAGAGTTTTTCTTGGCCCTAGCATGGCTAAAACAACTCAACAGCAACCCAAAACTAGGGTACATCAACAGCCACAAACACACAATGAAAACTATGGTGACCTTATACAGTCCCAAAATAGAGGAGAAGCCAAACTCCCAACGTAGACATGGGAAAACTCAGCCAACGGATTTGGAAATCAACCATCGTCCAACATCCAAGTACGCACAGCACACAATTCCTCAATGCAGCGTCTGGAGAACTTACACAAGCAGAAAGGGGAAAAGAACAACTCTCAACTGGTGCGCAAAATAAAAGACACAGCCCCGGCAAAACATGGAAGAAAGAAACACACACGCAGTCCAAAAATCGTGAGAAGAACGACAGTAACCCAAATCGCGGGTTAAACCAACAGCAAGCCCGAATCGTGGATGAAGACCACGGTTATTTCACATAAACAGCAGAAAATCGTGCCCTTGAGGCTGCTCTTCCAGCTCGCACCATAGACCAACGAAGAGCGTGAGAGAGGGAAAACGAACCCCCAAATAAGAAATCGTGGCCCTTCTTGACTCGGCTCTGCATGAGGAAGATGGATCAACCTCCTCCTGCACGTCCATGTGTGAGAGCGAACAGGCAATGGAGAGAATGATGATGGAGGTTGCTTTCCAACGTGAGGTCAACTCGCTGGTGGAGTGTACGCGTGGGCAAGGACTGACAGTCCTACCACACTCCACTCCAGCCATAACTGCCTCAACTACTCCACAAAACATTAAAGTGGTTGGATGAGACAAGGGAAGATGGAAAATCAAACAAGGTGGTAACACATGGGTTTCCCCTCCATAGACCAAGGTTTGACATCCCCCACACCCTTATCCTTTGGAATCATGCCCTTTTCATTTTAACGTTGCATTGTCGTAGCTGGTCGTGGGTTTATTTTTAATTGATGTGCGTATTTACATGATGCCAAACTATAATGTGCCGGATAGCACAATATACCATCGGCAACTATCCCCATTGCTAAAACATACACAACCAAATCGATGGTGGGGCTTTTGCCTTTAGCTCCTCACCATGATTAATTACATTATATACATCATGCAAACGGGGTCAAAACCAGGGTGTTACATATATATTCAAGCATGTGGTCTTGGTTTCAATTTTTTACCATTGTGCATCTTGGGGCGTGCATTTTACTGATCCCATTTTTGCAATTTGACATTGTTTCTACATAACAAACTCATAAGCATTCCATCTCGGCAAATTCATTCCAGGAACATGGACCATTATTTAAGGAATCCAAAGTATTTGTTTGTGGATAATGTATCTAGATTCAGGCATGTCTTGGTTCACTTTTTTATCGTTCGAAAACCTAGGGCATGCATTTTACTAAGCCCATTTTTGCAAATTTACATTGTTTTTAGATAACAAAGTCTATAACAAATCTATATTGGTTGATTCATTATGCGAAAAATGGCCCATCATTTAAGGAATCTGAAGGATTTTTTTGTGGACAATGTATCTAGCTTCAAGCATGTGGTCTTGGTTTTAATTTTCGACCATTTTTAAGCCTTGAGCATGCAATTCATTGAGCCCGTTTTTTGTAAATTTACATTATTGTTACATAAAAAACTCTATAATACTCCATATCGGCATATTCATTGTGGGAAATAGACCCATCATTTCAAGAATCTGAAGGAGGTTTTGTGGATAAAGTATATATATTTAGGAATGGCCTTATGGGATATAACTCATAATGGCCTCACAAGGCCATTAGAAATAGGTACACACAATAAGGCCATAACACTAATTTTATGAGTACCAAGAACTCATAATGGCCTTCATGTATCTAGAAATCTTTTGAATCACGTTAATCATACATTTCAATTAAAATTTTATGCAAATTTAAAATAACATATATTTTAAAGCCCTAATTTGGAGACTGCTTTGCTGGTTGGCATTCCAAATTTAGTCATATCTTTAATATTAGCCCCTCTTAGTCTAAAAATTCATCCTATAGTAGACTGATATGTATTCTCTACAATGCCACAAATCTGACTTAATTCTTATGTGTCAATAAAACGTTATGGCAAGTTTCCCAACACTTGTTATTTTTTTCCCTTTTAGGAAGGAGAAAGTATATAGACTGCCACATGTCCAATTTTTTGGATATGAATCTAAAAATACTATCACATATATTGCAAACTATCTTCTTTATGATAAAATAGGTCCACTCAATTTGAATCTCATCTGCTCCATGTATAATAGTTTTCTTCATAACACCTATTCGAGACTAGTTTTTGGACTAGTCAAGAATCCTGACTTCCGCACGGTATAAATACAAACCTATAATTATTTAATATTTTAAATGTGTACCACATATAGGTTGGTTTGTATTCTACTTCACCTCCATGTTTCACTATCTAAAACCTCCTAGAAAAAAATTTATAGTGAAAATTCCAAGATGACTAGTTTGAAGAGCTAAACCCTAGAAAAAATATTCCCTTTTGGCCCAAGAAAGAGCTTTTATACCACTTTTAATATGCTTAAACCCAAAAAATGCATTGGAACAAAAACAAAACAAAACAAGAAGAATATATGAAAATTTTGATAATGTTCACTTGCCTCTTCAAGGGGGCAATCTCCAAGAGCACTAGCTCCAAATATAATAACAATTATTTACTTCACATTACATGTCTTACTACTCACTATATATAGTACTTCAATAGCCCATTTATAACTAATTGTGGCCCCTCTATTAATGAGGTCCAACCACCTAAGGACCTTTAATCACAAAGGAATGTCATTTTACATTAAATAACTATACACTAGCTAACTAATGGGTTTTATGGCCTTGAACATAGCTAAAGTAGGGGGGATAAGGTAGGAACCTAACAATATCATATTAGACATGATTACATGATAATATTAAAATTACACAGTCAAACACTCCCCCTTAATGATGTATGAGAGAACAACACATAAATGGAGGAAGATGAAATTACATTAGAATCCCCCCTTAATGACAACTTCTTGCATTCCCAACAAACTGTGAATACATACGAACTTTGCTTCTGTCATGGATTTGGTGAAGATATCATCGACATGATTTTTCATGGGAAAATACTCCAAAAATAACACCATCTGCAACAAGACATTGAATATAATGAGTATCCAATTCAATGTGTTTAGTCTTCGAGTGATATATTGAATTATATGTAAGTTGAATATATCTAATTGTCACATCTTAACTCGGTATGAGACTTATGAACCAGTCCAAGATATGTAAGAACATGCCATATACATAATGCTTATTTATCTACTTCCTTAGTTGCCATGTACTTTGGTTCATAAGAAGAAAGAGGAAGAGTTCTCAACTTCTTCCCGGACCATGAAATCAAACCCCAACAAAGCTAAAATATGTACCCTGTAGTAGACATTTTATATGAAGCATCCCCTTCCCAATTAGAATTTGTAAAACCAAGAATTGGAATTGTAGCCCCGCTAGAACATAAAACACTGTAATAAATTGTCCCCTATAAATATACGAGAATCCTCTTTACTTTCATAAGGATCTGACATAAACCTTGAAACCATGTTGACTGCAAAAGAGATATATATCCTGCTATGTGTCGAATATATCAAACTTTCCACAAGTTGATGATACAAAGTGGAGTCAACAAGAGGATGTCATAATCAATAGATAACTTTACACCATACTGGAATGGCGTAGGGGAAGGCTTACAATCACTCATATGAAACCAAGCAAGTAAATATGTCACATACAAAGGCTGAAAAAGAAATATACCATTAGCCACATGTCAAATCTGTAGACCCAAAAAATAATGTCGAAGGCCTAATTCGTTCATTTCAAATTGCCTTTTAAGATTATTCTTGATTTCCTTTATAAGTGTAAGTTGGATGGCAACAATAATAATATCATCCAAATAAAGTACCATGATGAGGATATCATCATAAAACTTCTTAACATACATATTTGGATCAAATATACAGTGCTTAAAACCGTTCTTCAAAAAATAAGCCTCAATTTTCTCATACCATGCTCTAGTTGCATGTTTAAGACCATATAAAGACTTGTACAAATTCCATTCTAAACTTGAAGTTTCAGTAATAATAAAACAAGGTGGTTGTTGCATATAATTT
>LPNX010504359.1:48782-108629 GCA_001517045.1 Pseudotsuga menziesii | reverse complement strand
CAATCTAGTGGGGAAATGGTCATTGTTTGCTCATTAATAATCACTTTTACATTCAACCATTTGATATTTAGACCTGAGACTTTATGAGAATGAATAAAAGAGAATATTTAACTTATAACAATCATAAATATACCAGTATAATCTCCCCCAAAGAGTACAATAGCTCACCCAAAGCGCAATCTCTCCATGAGCAAGAATATGCAAAAAAAACTGGAAATGGTTGAGAGAAAGTGGTGCAATAGAAGGAACCATGAGCTACCCTGTAGCTTACACCTGAAAATGCAAATCCATTAAATCTCCATGAAATACCTGAGTGGCCTCTACAAACACCAATTTGGATGGGAATCTTTCCCCCTCAAAATTGGCTAAGGCAAGAAACTAGTCATCCACTAGCTCTCTCAATTCACAAATGCAAATTTATCAAATGATCAAAATATATTCTCTTGGTTGATTCCTGTATTTTATAAATATCCTTATCCTTCTAATTTTACCAATCCATCCACAAACTCAAGCCTATTCGAATTAGGGTGTGTGCTCATGATTTGCCATGTGTCCTCCCTTTCCTAGCCTTCCAGCTTCCCCCAATTCGAGTAGGAGCCCATTGATGTTGCCCAACTCACATGATAGCCCTATTGGATGCTCTATTTTGACTTGAAATGTCATATATGTCATATGTCAACCTTCAAATATTATTTTGGTCATAGGTGTCATAGCATCTTCATCATTGTTGTCATAGAGCTAGGGAATCTAGTCCAAGTGTCTCACTAGCTCCAAAATGACTCTTCATCTCCCATGTAAGTTACATTTCCTTCCAAATTAGACCTATGATGCATATGGCCAAGTGTGTTATCCTTTTGACTCATCCAAGGACATTTAGGCTTTCCATGGATTCCAAATTGCAAGAGAAGGATGCCATGTGGCACAGAAATTCTACCTTGTGTGGGTCCCACATTCTCCATGTGTCTTCATGATCAATTGCCACTTTGATTTTCTCTTGTATTTATTTATTTATCTCCTTTATTAATTATTTATTCCATTATAATTTTCAAACATCATTTATTGTCCCCCTTATTCCAAATCCCAAAGTTTTCACCCCCAACCTAGGAAACTAGTAATTTTCCTCCTTGGCAATTATTTGACCCTTAGCATCAATTTGAAAAATTCTTATGAATATGGAAAGTGTGATTAGGCCATTGCAAACCAATGCAAAATTTGGGACATGACAATAACTCAGCATAAATTCTTACCTACCACAACCAACTGAAGGAGATTTTCGGTGGCACATAGAGTGGGCTCTTATAATGTAGGGATTAGTACCAGAGGCACATAAACGCATGCATGAAGATGCACTAAGTGGCAGATATCCTCTAGGTGTGTCCCCCATACTCTAGTACTCTGATAATAACTTCCTAAGTTAGGAAAAATGACCAAATAGACTATATTGCAAAAAGGAGGATTAATAAATCCTAACACCCCCCCCTTAAACCTAACTTTGGACAACTTGGGCCCTGACAACTAGGACAAAAGTCACCCATACAATCTAAATGAATAAAATTTTGCTTAATAAAATAATTAAAATGGGGAAAACCTCATGGGAAACCCCCCCCCTTTAAAATAAGCAGGTAATCAGGAAATAAGCTTCCATACTTAAGAGAAATTTTTTCTCTTTAAACAAAAACTTGTGAAAATATTGTTGCAATATGCAACATTGTGGATAAATAATGCAGAATCTTGGTTCTTATGTGAATCATCATCCTAAGACTATGCAAGAGAAAGAACAACATGAGATAGAATGATACCCGTATTTTGGATGTGCATAATCATTATTCAGTAAAAGACGTAGACCACGGGACTGCAAAAGTTACTAAGTTAGGAACATTGAGACATATTCACATATTGTAGATAGTGGAAATAACTCAAAGTTCTTATATTCTTTGATACAGAAAAATTGAATATATCGCACATCACAGTTACGGCAACTGGTTGTCTTGACATATATATTCAGAGGAAAGATGAAGATTAGAAGAGTAGCAACGATTGCAGTTTTCAGTTCAGATAATTTGTGGTTCTTTGATATACACTCGTATTTATATTCAACGGAGGTAGGACAGGGCAAGGAATACAAAGTTACAACTTCCTTCCAGTCGTATCTTGTAAAATAAATTCAAGGGGTTGGAGCCACCTTCTAGTCGATGCTAGTAAATATAATTAGGGCGTTGGAGACTCCTTCCCATTGGATATGGAATATAATTTGGGAGTGGGTGTTGCTTCCATTCATTCAAACCTGAAGAAACTATTGGAGGTTGTAGTATCCACAGGTTTGTGATTGGTTTCTACAAGTCGTACTTTCTGCAGTCAAACAAACATATGTTCATATCAGTTCCTTAAGTTCATGAGTTGGTGCTCGAACAGATCGAATTTTTTACATGTCGGTGCTTGTTACCAACAAATTGTACTTGAGGATCAGGTTGATACCTAAAATGAGTTAGGGGCCATGTTTGGAGATTACATTCTCCCATTGATGTAATAATTCATTTTATTTTTAGATATACAAATAATTATTCTTCAGTATTTGTGCATAATTGTTCTTATTTCTCCTTAAAAAATTTTGAGTTGTAAACACTGATTAATTGTGAAGTAAATTGATATATTCACTATATATTGATTCATCCCCCCCTCTCCTCAATATAATCTAAATCCAACATATCACCCAACTTTTTAGCCTCCAAACTTCCTCCTGCTCTTTTAATATTTTCCTCCTTTTAGCCTCCAGTCCACTGAGTCGATCCTCATATTCCTAAATCGAGAAACCCCCTTCCTTCTGAGTCAAGCATAGTATTTATTTATTCTTCAATCTTCCTGAACTCCTATTCATCATTTAAATTTTTTCCTTTACCCATTCTTGGACTTCCTTTTTTATCCTTGATAAGTTATGTGTGAAATTAAATGCAGCAAGACCCCCACCCTCAAATTTATAAGGGGTCCATGAATTTTGAAGTAGTTGAATAAATACGTCATCTTTTAACCAAGAAGCACAAAATTTAAAAGGGTTGGCAAGTTTTTTTAATCCCCCTTGTAATTCCAGGAAAATGGGCAGATGATTTGATTCCCCGCCCACATCAAACCATTGTTTAAATATGAGATTTTGATCCACTAGTTTTTCTTCCACCAGAAATAGATCCAACCTCTTGACAATTATGTTTTCCCCTATTATTTTGTTTGGCCATGTGGGTTTAACTTTGACCAATTCTACATCCATCATCCCACCCTCTCATAACGTTTGAGTAAAATGATCATCCAATGGACTCTACACTTTCCCTAGACCCCCAAATGTCATGTGCTCCCAACATGATGTTTAGGTCTCCACCAATGATCACATTCTTTGTTTGGTGAAGTATTTTTGAAATATAGAGTCCCATAAAGCAAATCTCCCATAATAAGGCCCATATATTGTTATATTTTTACCATTCAAGTTACCATTATCTTAGGATCTTATCTGAGAGAATAACATGCAAAGCAATAAAACACAAGAGACAATGAACACAAATATTTTCCTCGAGGAAACCATAAAGGAGAAAACCCTTCAACTTCCTCAAAGATAGAATCAGCACCAAAAGCAAAACCCCAAAAACAGTAAGATGATCTCCCGACAACAGTAGTCTCTCTCTGTCTTGTCCCAACAACTTCTTCTCTCACTCATGTGCCCCATTGAGTGAGTGTGTGTGTGTGTGATAAATAGAGAGGCTCACTCTCTATTTATATTCTTTCGTTCACTTAATTTCCACTCTAACATGTCGGACTCACTTAACAATTACTTACTAGAGCTGACATCTCTAGGGGAGTCTAATAACCCTAGTGCCCCACAACTTGTGGGGACTTTTCCCTCCAATCAATAAGGAGGGTTAACCTTGACACAATTGTGGGGACTATTTCCCCGACTTACAATAGAGGGTTAACCTCAATGACTTTACAATAGAGGGTTTCCTCCAATTATGTCTTCATCTTCTTAAGCACTTATATCTGACGCAGTTAGACTAGCCCGTCCAACACTTATATCTGACCATGGGAAGGCCTGGCCTACCCCCATGTCAAAATGGCATGCCCAGCACTCACATCTAACCATGAGAGGAACCCATCCACCATCATGTTAGAATGGCCCATCCCTTACATTTGACCATAGGAGGGCCCAGCCTGCCCCCATGTTGGAATGGCCCAGCCCTTACATCTGACCATCGGAGGGCCCAACCTGCCCCCATGTCAGAATGGCCCAGCCCTTACATTTGACCATGGGAGGGCCCATCCTGCCCCCATGTCAGAATGGCTCAACCCTTACATCTGACCGTGGGAGGGCCCATCCTGCCCCCATGTCAGAATGGCTCTGCACTTACATCTGACCATGGGAGGTCCCAACTTGCCCCCATGTTAGAATGGCTCTCAACCCCAGGTTGAGGATTCTTGGTAACTGACCAGGTGCCTTCATTCTCCCAGAGAACGACATCAACCCTTATATTTGATCAAGTGGGAACACATCCCTCAATCACATCAGAATGGCCCTACACTTATATTTGATCATGTGAGAATACATTCCACAGTCATATCAAAATGTCCCTCAGCCCCAAACTGAGTATTCCTGGTAACTGACAAGGTGCCTCCATTCAAAGAATGGCATTCAACACTTATATCTGATCATGTAGGAACTAATACTACAGTCACATCAGAATGCTCAACACTCACATCTGACATGGAAGGAACCAATCCTCTCACCATGACAGAATGGCTCAGCCCTTACATCTGACCATGGAAGGAACCAATCCTCTCACCATGTCAGAATGGCTCACTGACTCATCACTTCCCCTTGGAGGGAACCTCGATCTGGAGAACACCAAGCTTCTCCCTGAAGTACTCAAACTTCACTCTAGCCAATGGCTTAGTCAACACATTAGCTATCTGTTCGTCCGTCCCAACATACCAGAGCTTCACTACTCCTCTCTGCACCATATCCCTGATATAGTGATATTTGATCTCGATATGCTTTGACTTGTCATGGAACATCAGGTTCTCAGACAACTTCACACAACTCTGGTTTGTCACAATATATATAAGTAGCATCCAACCATAGATCAAATAAATCAGATAGTAGATTTCTTAGCCATACTTCCTCAAAACTAGTTGAACAAGCTGCAACATACTTTGCTTCAGTTGTACGTAGTTCCACACAAGACTACTTCCTACTAAACCAAGAGATCACACCTAATCCCATACTAAAGCAACACCCTAAAGTGCTCTTCCTATCGATGACACTGTCGGCCCAATCTGAATCAACATAACCCTCTAGGTTAATCTTCTGATTCAGCTCATACTTGAGCCCATAATCAACTGTACCCCTCAGGTACCTAATAATATGCTCTGCAGCAATCAAGTGAAC
Organism: Pseudotsuga menziesii; assembly: GCA_001517045.1. Taxonomy (NCBI): domain Eukaryota; kingdom Viridiplantae; phylum Streptophyta; class Pinopsida; order Pinales; family Pinaceae; genus Pseudotsuga; species Pseudotsuga menziesii. Next base: position 103,204 of record LPNX010504359.1, on the reverse strand, counting down.
ATGTCTCGGATCTGTCAGGAACTGGCTCAAGGTGTTCACAGCAAAGAAAATATATGGTCTCGTATTCGTCAGGTACATCAAGGACCCAATCATCTAATGAAACATCGTAGAATCAATCGCTTCTGATGAAGTGTCACTCAATAGATTCAGGTTCGATGCCATAGGTGTGGTTATGGCCTTGCAATCCATCATCCTGAACCTCTTTAGGATCTCTACTGCATACTTCCCTTGTCCTAGGAATATTTTTCCACACCTCCATGCCTAGAAGGTAGTGCATCATATCCAAGTCCTTCATCTCAAACTCGGTAGCAAGTCCTCTTCTTGCAACTTTAATAAGTTCCTCTTTTCTATCAGGAACAAGTCATCGACATATAACAAGAGCATCACTGGTATTTTTCCTTCAACCTTGAAGCAAAGGTTGGAACCCGCTTTACTCTCAGTAAAGCCTAGAGTCATCAGTAATATGTCCATCCTGTCGTACCATGTCGAACCTCAGGATCTTTTGCAGTCACTCCCCCTGAAGTGAAGCATCATTCTCCCTCTGTCTTTCATACTCTATGCTTGAAACATTTTGTACCAAAGTGACAAGTAGCTTCCTCTGCTACTAATATTCTCCATATCCATCTAGGGTCACTGGATACCAAGATCCTCTATCTTGAAACTTTTCAAAATTTCTTTTGCACCCATCTGTGAGCTTGTCATCCTCTATAGGATTTCATCTTCAACCTTGTAGCAAAGGTTCAGATCTTCATCAAGATCTTCATCCTCTATAGGCTTTCATCTTCAACCTTGTAGCAAAGGTTCATGTATGTGTTATCTTCCCTTCATGTATCAATACTGCATCCTAGACATCAATCTTCTTGAACTAGTCTTCCCTTTCTTTTTGGTTACTTATTCATAGCTAGATGGTTCTGCATCAATGATGTTGTTGCATTCGTCATATTATTCTTCATCTTGGACTGTCGTCACTTGTTCTTTGGAACAAGTCTCATCCTTCTTTGCTTGTAGGCAATTATGTATGCGATCTTTCCTACAAGTCAAATGCATTTGTATGGTTAGAAACATTTCATAAGGAATATTCATAATGGCAAATTTTTATGCATAAATATATGATCATGCAACCACTTTAGCTAATACAACATTCATCCATATCTCACGGAAACTTTCTAGATGCCTTCCATATCTACCAAGACAACATTGAGATTGTACACTAATCCAATACATCAGCGAAGAGGTTTCATTCTAGATAAGCAACAATGGAGAGTTGTATAGCACCATGAGCTACTTAGCTATCAAATGGATATTAGTAGTATACTGTCATTAATGCAAACATTCTATCATGCATAATACATTAACTGAATATATAACAAAACAATATCATGAAATGACAATTGAATACTTATATTTATTTGTTTCATGGGTAGACTCCTTCTTGAGCCTTTTGCTTCATCGTATTCTTCATTCATCATTTCTTATCCAAATGCTAAGATGGATAAGAGTTTCTTTCAAAAGCTGAGTCCTTCGTATTCCTCATCGCTTGAGGGATCTTCTTTGGATGGTGAGAGCTTGATCTTCTGTTGCTCCCATCTTCTCTTCTCTTATTATGAGTTGAGCTTTGTCTTCTTCCCAGATTCTGCTGAAAGTAATCACTTCCTTCTAGCACACATTCCTCGCATGAATGAATCCCATGATCCTGGGAGGCCATTCAAGGTGGCTATCACCACTTCTGCATTCTCCACTTCTTCTTCTACTGTTTTCTCAAAGTCATATTCTGATTTATGTTCTTCCCTTAAAATAGCTTGGTCAAGGAATTAAACATCTCTTTCGGTGTCTTTAGGGAAAACACTTGTGGTATAAGGTGATTCATGATTGAATCAGCATTGATTTTCTTGGCCTTTACCAAGTTCTTCTGGTGTAAGGCTTTTAGCCTCATCTGCCTCTGGAACTGGAGGCTCTCTACTTATGTAGGTGTCCAAATCATTTTCTTCAGAGAAATCATATCCTTCCATGCTTGTCAGTTTTCATCTTCACCAAGATTATCATCAAGCTGATGTTATAGATCACTTGGAAATGAGAACCTCAAATGAAAATAGCAAAAGATTAGATCTTAACGATTTGAGGTGTACGTCCTGGTTCTGGAGCTGGCTGATCTAGGGTTTGTCGGATAAAACCTAATTTTAAAAACTTAGAATATTTTAGATCTGATTGGATAGAAATATAGACCTCTTCAAGGTGATCTATCCAATGTACTCCTTTTCTAAAAACAATGGAGGGAAGCTCCCGAAACAGGAAGCCCTAGTTTTCCAATTTCTTCTGCAGAAATGTCTGCTACTATTTCTACGGTATCTCCACAATTATTGCTTCTATATGTTTGAAAATTCATATTGAGGTAGCCTCTCCTGTCCCTGTTCCAACAACATAGGTTTCATCATTTCATCAATTGAAACTTATGATCATTTTCCAAGGTGACCTATTTCAGAATTGTTCAGTATAGCAAAGTTGTACGGACTGCCACGTGTCACTGTTTAATCTTCACGGTCTAAAGCTTCTACCACAAAAGTAAAATATGTGGCCTTTCTATAACATCTTGAGAAATTTCATTTGGACCTTTGTAGCCCAATATATAGCAATTCTCCCCTAGTGTCCTGTTTAGGGATGAATCCTGGAAGATGTTGGAACCCTAACTTGGAGGAATCATATATCCTAGAATATAGAGAATCTGAGGCTGAAAATTGGACAAAGTGTACATCAGGATTTTTTTTTTGGCCTGTGAAATTTTCAGCTCCCGATCCTTCTCCAATCCTGAGATATAGCGAATGTACCAAAACTTATCATTTTTTGTATTTTAGGGTTTTTCCGGCTCAGGGTCAAACTAGGGTTTGACTCTCCTAGAGTTTCACCTAACCAAAAATCTTGACCCAGGTATCTCAACTTCAATTTTGATGAGGAGAGAAATCCTATGCCGGCCTCACTCAAAAATCCCTCTTCTGTAAAAAGCCCTAATTTTCCACACCAAAAACTGAAAATGCCTGGAATCAAATTCTGCTTCGATAGAAAGATGCGCCCTTCAATGGAGAGTCATCCTAGTATACTTTTGCTGATGGATGTTGGGCCTAGAAATGGCCCCTTTTTACCACCCTTATCCACCTCTTTTTGCCTCATCCTACCCTATTGTGTATGCTAAACATATGTTTTTCCCTCACTTCGCCCCTCAAGTCACAAAGGTATGGTTAATCATTATCTTATTTTATTAATGCTTAGTATTGTGGTAATCAAGGCTCTACATATTAAAATGTGCTAACATATGATGGTTTATAAAGGTATTTCAAGATATATAGAATGCAGGTGTAGCGGGTCGAATATGCCAAGGGAAGGATGGACATTCATTGCTAAAGCTGATCGCCATCCATTCCATCATTGCCCAAAGAATGCGGTCCCATTGTATTATTCCATGCGAGTTGTACAAGGGTAGTTGCAACATATTGCGATAGATTTGGAGGCAACAGTGTTGCACTACTCAAAAGTAGCTGTGATCTACGGGATATCTTCTCAATTTATTAGGATCATTATTTCTAGGTCGAATAACAACTTCCCTATATCTTCTACTATGATCATGCCATGACTGTAACCGTTATTGTAATAAAGGAATCCTGAAGATAAGAGATATTCATGGCTGCCCAATAATATGGATAGGATGTTATGATTGAAATTGTATAAATATGGGGAGCTATTCTGAGCCAGGGGTTGAAATTTTAACCAAACTATTGTATCAGCTGTAATTCGGATTGTGTGATTCATCTACCATCTCTAATACAAGGAGTTTGATTCAAATCTCAGTGTTTTAACGTGCGTTACTTCCAGCATCTTTGTGTGAAGGCTAGGCTCGCCTTCCCATAGGGATTATTGAGTTAATTAGGAATTATATTTATTCTGCTGTGTGATGTTGTGATAATTTCCTTTCCTCATAGTAAGCTGCAACAGTTATTGATTTACAGTGTGTTATTAATTGCATATCTTGGAAAGTTGCAGTGGTATGGTGTGTCAGTCGACTATATAGGTTAACTATATTTTATGCAACTATGTGATAGTTGTGACAACTCTGTTCATCACTAGTTCTTTTAATTGTTGTTCTGTAGATCTTTGCAGTTCATTCCTTTGCTTCTATAGTTGCAGAACTTCATTCCTGTACTTTGAATTTCTAGAATAGTTGAATTCAATTCATACCCTTTGGATTTCTAGAATAATTTGATCAAGATAATTGGGTGAGTCATTAGATGGTTTGGCAATCAAGATTTCATTTTCTGCAAGAGTAATCTAGATGTGATTTCTTGAATCTTTCAATTCTAGATTAAGAATAGTAAAAGGTAGTTGTGGTTGTATCCTTTAGAAAGTAAACTAGATTAAGTGGATTTTTGGGATAAGCATAGCTGAGCAAAGAGTAGGATTATTTACTTACAGCAACTCAGTGTTTAAAGCATATATAGTGTGTATTATCCTTGAAATAAAAGACTTCCCTGGGTTGACAATAATATTGAACACTTTGTATGTTAGCTTTAACTAACTTGCATATAGGTTGCCCAACATTTTGGCGTCATTGCAGGGAGGATAAGTATTAGACACTATTGTAGTTGCATCCAGTATTGTCTCTATTCAGTCTGCTTCAGTTCTTTTTCTGTTTGCATGTTTTGGGTTTCCTGAATACAAGAAGGGTACAGCGTGATCATCTTATAAATCCCAGAACCCCATAGAACACTAACGTTGCAGGCGGTCGAGGCCGTGGGCGAGGTCCAGAATTGGGGAGAAGAACATTCATTGACGATCTGGTTGATATAACCAATTCTTATACCAGGGCTTGCTATCAAGAAACACCCATCAGAAAAAGCCTTGCCAACCCTAGAGTGGCAACATTAGGTTCTACAGTGGAGAACACACAAGGAGCTGCAACACCCTCGAATATCCCTGCAGAGGAGGACAGAGTTAGTACTGTAGGATCAACTGATCGAGATCTAATCTATCACATTAATGGGAAGGTTGTGACTGAAGAGGAGTGGACACTGTTCCATCAGAAGTTCATCGATCAGTTGAAGAACGAAGAGGATAAAACAAAATAAAATATGAGTAACAGACACAAGTCCGAAGAGGAAGATGCAATGGGAGAAAATCATCATCATGAAGGTAATTCCCTGCCTGAAGGGACGGTGGCTACACTTCATTTCCCAATTCAACAACCAGAAGGGATAGCGCCCATGAAAAATATATTGCCATCGGTGTTGCCCTAACTTTATGGAAAAGTGGCAGAGGATCCAGATGAATTTCTTTTTGAATTTCATATCCTCAGTCGTAGCTATGACTACACCACCAATGCCCAGAAGATGAAACTCTTCCCTACCACTCTAAAGGACAATGCATTACGTTGGTTTATGAGCCTAGGAGGCAGAACTGTCACTAATTGCGATAGGATGAAACAAGTGTTCTTGGAGAAATATCAAGAGTATTGCAATACCAAGGATAAGAGAGAAGAACTATTTAAAATAGTATAGAAGGATGATGAAACTGTTTGAGAGGCTTTTATATAATGTGCAGAGAGCTGGACAGACTAATATGGGGTTAGATGTGCTCAAAATAATCCTACTTCGTGGGATTAGGGATGATTTCCTAGATATGTTAAACCTATTAGGAAAGGGGGATATCTCCAAGGAGCCTTTCAAGAAAATTGTGGAACTGTGCAAAAGGTACTCCAGGGGATCTTCCACGAATAACAGGCAGGACAAGCGGGACAAATTAGAGCGTGATGTCTTCGACAAAACTCAGAATTCATCTAATTGATGAGCCACATGTGCAGAGATAGGAAATCTCCTCAAAAATTTCAAAACAGAAATGATGAGCTCCATTTCCTCGGAAATAGATGTCCTGAGGGCAAAGCAGAAACAAGTAGTAGAGGATCTCACACTAGGTGTATTCTGCCCTAGATGTAGAAAGAACCACCCTCTGAAGGAGTGCCCGTTTGACAAGATAGAAGTATGTCAGTTGTGCGAGTTGAACCATGACACAAAATAATGCCCATCACTACCTCAAGTGAAGGCCGTTCTACAAGCATCAACTTCAGAGGTGGAACCAGCCTACTTTATTTCACAAAAGAAGCCTTGGCAACCTCGAAATCAAGGTATGACTCCAAACTTGTTTCCATTTTTTAATAACATGAATAATTGGAATAATATACAGCATATGAATACACAATTCACTTCATCTTATTCTAATCCTCAATGGTACCCCTCTCAACCTTCAATGCAAAATTTTAACCCTTGGAACCCCTAGGCTAAGCCACCACAGCCACCAAACCAACCAAACTGTTGGTCTCCTGGATGGAGGAATTTCCATTAAGGGAACCAGTTTCCCCATAATCATCCTTCTCAACAGCTTCCACATCAACCGTTTTCTCAATATCCATACCCTCCTCAATATCCTCAACCTTATTAGCAGTTGCAGCTGCAACTCTAGAACAATGATGTTCCCAATATGCCGATACGACCTCAGCTGTCTACTCAACCTAATCCTAACCCAAATAATAAAACAGTCCATCAGTTTGAGACTGTCAACATGCCTGCTTACTCCCTTACCCCTGTACCCTGTAATGATATCCGCTTACGATCAGGAAAGGTAGTGGAGCCTTTGATCATTGAGGATGTTCCATCCTCTGTTCATGAAGAAGGGATGAATACACAGTATTTGTCCAAGGAAACGACCCCCATTATTGAAGATGTTGAACATCCTACTAATAAGCTGGTTGAAACACAGAACGACACATCTATCGACACACAGCCTACACAGCTGATTAGGGAACCACCATATCCTGAAAGGTTAATGCTACCAAAGGTAGTGGGACAACCTCAGTTTAACCTCTTAGGAGAGTTAAAAAATCTTTATGTCAAAATTCCCCTCCTTCAGGCCCTTCAAGATGTACCTATCTATGCTAGAACTGTTCGGGATCTGTGTACAAGGAAACCAAGAAGGAAACCCAGGGATCCTCCCACTGTTCATGTTATAGCGAAATTCTCTGCATTGATAATGGGAAAAACCCTCTTAGCCAAACATGACAATCCTAGGAATCCCACTGTCATTGTGCAAATTGGGCATACATAGATATCTAACGTACTGGTAGACTTAGGAGCAGCAATTAATGTTATGACTATTGAAACTGTAAGAAGACTTGGGCTCACTAATCTCAGGACAACCCCCACTGTTTTAGAACTGGCAGATAGATCCATTATTAAACCTGAAGGAATTTTGAATGATCTCGTCAACTCAGTTGATTCGTGGGAGTACCCTGCTGACTTCTAGGTTTTACAACCCATTTCGCAGCTAGGAGGACAACTATTGATCTTCGGAAGACCCTGGTTAGCTATAGCTGATGCTTGCATCAGTTTTCGATCTGGGTCTATGACCATATTAGATGGTACCAAGATAAAGAACCTCACTCTCTATCCTCTAGCTCGACCGAGCTTAGAAGCTGAAACTCTATTATGGATGGAGCCAGAGGAAGAAGAGGGCATTCAACCATTATTAACAATAGGGAAGGCCTTGACTTTTAAAGATGAAACTGAAGACGACGCCATTAATAATTTCATCAGTGAACCCACTTCTGTCAATAAAAAAATTTTATCAGATCTTGAATACTACTCGAGGTGAGGAGGAACAAGAAAATCTCACAAAGGAGGCATTAGTCAGTGACACTCATATAGTTCTAGTATTGAAAAATGCGAAAATTGTTCCTATAGAAGTAGAGTCTAGAAAAACCTTGAATATTAATCCTAGCCTTTCCCTGGATATACATAATCTCTTGATCAGTCTCTTAAAAGAACACAAGGGGGAATTTGCCTAGGAGTACACAAACATGAGGGGTATTCCCTCTAATATGTGCACCCATCATATTTATATCAAAAGTGACTCCCAGCCTATGTGCCAGCCTCAACGATGAATGAACCCGGATCTTAGGGACATAGTGAAGGTAGAAATTCAAAAAATATTGGAAGCAAGATTTATATATCCCATTTCGGATAGCGAGTGGGTGTCTCCACTCGTAATAGTACCCAAGAAGAATGGTAAATGGAGAGTCTATGTGGACTATAGAGAGCTGAACAAGACAACAAAGAAAGATCATTTTCCCTTGCCTTTCATCGATCAAGTACTTGACACCTTAACCGTGAAGAAGTTATTCTCCTTCCTGGATGGGTTTAACGGGTACAATCAGATCCAAATTGCTCCTGAAGACCAGGATAAAACTACCTTCATCTATCCCTGGGGAACTTTTGCATATAGAATGCTTCCCTTTGGTTTATGCAATGCACCAACAACATTTCAAAGAGTTGTGATAGGCATATTTTTAGAATTAGTTAATGATAGTATGGAAATTTTTATGGATGACTTTACTCCTTATGGCAAAGATTTTGAAGAAGCATTGAAAAATTTGGAAAAGGTTTTAACTCGATGTGAATAGACCCAGCTCTCTTTAAGCACTGAAAAGTGCCATATGATGATGAGTGAAGGAGTGGTGTTGGGGCATTTCATCTCTGCTGATGGCATGCAGGTGGATCCCTCAAAAATCAAGGTAATAAAAAATATACCTACTACTGTAACTCAAAAAGAAGTACGAAGTTTCCTGGGGCATGCTGGATATTACTGAAGATTTATAGAAAGCTTTTCCAAACTTGCCTCTCCTTTGTTTTCACTGTTAATGACGGACGTGCAATTTGCTTGGAATGAGGCATGCAAGATAGCATTTGTTAAACTTAAGGAGAAGATGTCCACAGCTCCCATCCTAAGAGGACCCAATTGGACCCTACCTTTTCACATTTCTTCAGATGCTTCTGATACTGCCATTGGAGCAGTTTTAGGACAGCAGGATGGTTAAGTACCTTATGCAGTTTATTATATTAGTAAAAACTTATCCCATGTTGAACTTAATTATACTGTTACCGAGAAGGAGTTCTTAGCCATTGTTTACTCCATTAACAAGTTTCAACATTATATTACTGGATATCCTACATTTGTGCACACTGACCACTCAACCATCAAATATCTAATGAATAAACCTGTTGCTAATGCCAGGGTAACTAGGTGGCTGTTATTATTGCAGGAATTTGAAATTACCATTATAGACAGACCTGGAAGAGAAAATGTTGTCACTGATTTCTTATCTCATTTTACTAACAGTGATGATAATTTGCATGTTGAGGACTCTTTTCCAGATGAACACTTATTTGCAGTTTCAGCTCACTCCCCTTGGTATGCAGATGTCGCTAACTACTTGGCTGCAGGAAAGCTTCCAACACATTTGTCCAAAAGAGAAAAGAGGAAAATTATTCAGCAAAGTGCCAGGTATTGTTGGCTAGACGGTCATCTCTTCTACACAGGCCCTGATCTTGATATCAGAAGGTGTGTAAGAGAAGATGAAATATTCCATATTTTGAAAGCCTGCCTTGATGAGCCTTGTGGGGGGCATTTTGCAGAGAGGAGGATAGGACACAAAGCGCTGAGAATGGGCTACTATTGGCCGACCCTTTTCAGGGATGCAAAAACATATGTCCAGTCTTGTGATAGCTGCCAGAGGATGGGCCAGCCCAATAGATTAGATCAAATGCCTCTTCAACCACAACTGGTGGTTGAACCCTTTGATAGATGGGGTTTAGATTTTGTTGGTCCTATCAGCCCTCATTCCAAGTAGAAATCCTACATCTTGGTCTGTACCGACTACATGACGAAATGGGTAGAAGCTGTGGCTCTGGTGAAGGCCAATGACCAGGCTATGATTGATTTCCTGTATGGTGAAATATTTACCCTTTTCAGGGTACCCAAGGAAGTTCTTACCGATGGAGGACCGCAGTTTGTGTCGCATCAATTCTAAGCTCAGCTACGAAAGTACCATATTCAGCACCAGATAGCTTCACCTTACCATCCCCAAGCCAATGGCCAGGTGGAAAGCACTAACAAAGTTATTGAATCTATCACTACCAAGACGGTCAAGAGCCATCGTAGAGATTGGGCTGAGAGACTTCTGAAAGCATTGTGGGCATATCGTACTACTTGGCGCAACACTACAGGTTTATCTCCTTATGACTTGGTGTATGGGAAAAGTGTTGTCTTCCAGATTGAATTTGAAATTAAGACTTTGAAAATAGCTATGGAGGTAAACCTAGATGTAACTGAAGCTCAGAAGAGAAGATTGAATCAATTGAATGAACTTGATGAGAATTGTTTAGCTATTGTGGATCAGACAGTATTAATCCAGCAACAGAGATCCAATTGGCACAATCGATTTATCAAAAAGAAAGGCTTATACGATTCAAGATTCAAAAGGGACTTCAAGGGTAAATTACGCACAAGATGGTTGGGCCCATACCTAGTAGACAGAGTATTTGATAATGGTATGGTCCACCTGGTAACCATTGATGAGAATCGGGCACCATTATTTTCTAATGGTCACAGGCTGCAACTGTACCATAAGCCCATTTCAAAGGATGAATTCGCTTCACAGATTGTAGCTGATCCAGACTACTAGCTAGAACAAGGACAGGAATTTTTCTTTGCCCCTATCAATCCTTAGTTAATCGCTGTAAATCTTATATGAATCTGTGTACATAAATAAATTGGTTGTTTTTTTTTCTGTTATTGTCTTTGTCTTTTGCACTTGATCCGTTTTTTTTATGAAATGTGCAGGGAAATGCCTAAGGAGCGGTGGTCATCATCGGGCCTGTTGACCAGGGTCATCCTTCTGTAACTCCCTGCACCAGAAGAAAACTCCTTGAATAAATCTATTGCAACCGCAACATGTTCCTTTATCCCATTTTGCGCAGCTGCAGCACTTTCAAAATCAGTCTTTTACCCCGTTTCACGTAATTGCAACACCGTAAAACTCCCCCCTTACCCCGTTTCACGCAGCTGCAACACCATAAAAAATTTCACCTTTATTCCCTTTCACGCAGCTGCAACATCGTAAAACTCCCACCCTTATCCCGTTCCGCGCAGCTGCAACATTGTAAAAACTTCCGCCTTTATTCCCTTTCAAGTAAATGCAACACCGTAAAACTCCTGCCCTTATCCCATTCCGCGCAGCTGCAACACCGTTTTACTTTTGTCCATTTTCACCTTTTCCGGTAGTTGCAACACCGTCAACTTTCGTCAGCTTAAAGCCTTTTTCTGATTCCGGCAGTTGTAACATCGTTTTACTTTTTTCCATTTTCGCCTTTTCCGGTAGCTGCAACACCGTCAGCTTAACACCTTTTTCCTATTTCGGTAGCTGAGACACCTTTTCTTGCAGCTGTGACTCTACCACATTTGGCTGATTTTTCTATAATCCAGGTCCGCGACTTTTCTAAACTGTTTGATTTCTCTATGGTCTGCGGCTGTGACTCCTCCATTAATTGGCAGAACTCTTTGCAATCGTGGTTAGCAACTCCTCCAGATCTGGCTCCAATTCCTAATGCAGGCAATTCCAATTTATAATCCATCACTCATCATTTTTTTGACCAATTTGACACGATGGTTTTTGGTTCATCAGCGAAAAAGGTCATTACAGCATCCCTGTAATAATGATTACACTTAAATGGCTGCACTTCACATGCTCTACTATTCTCCAAAGGTCACCATCCATCGCGTATTTTCAAACGTATGGTTTTGATTAACTACTTGATTAAGTATTAACTGGATCTGACAATATTAATCATACCTTCCTTTCTCTGCCCATTATTACACCCCATATCGTTAACTATCCACTCGTGTGACTTAATGACTAATTATGCTACCTGATAACTGCCACCTTTCCTAATTTGGAATAAATTCCAAATAATCTGATGCGCTGAAACTTTCCGAATTTACCCAAGTCTACTCACAGTTGTTCATGCATACTCTGTGCTTTAACCTCCATTGTCCGGATTTGTAATTTGTCGGACTACAACATACTTCTGAAGGCAGACAAACATGGGTATTCCAGCTCAGCATGAATCATTTATCAATATTCTCCATCGTATGAGGGCAATATGTTCCAAAACATTGTTATCAACACCATTCCTGAGAAAGATAGACTTAGAAGCACTCACCTCCATTCATGTAGCAACACAAAAGAGATTAATAATTTCTGCAAAAATAGTCCATTCCTCAACTAAACCAACACCAAAAATAATCACATCATCCACAACTAAGAGATGAGTGAAATGCAAAGCATAAGAGAATTTGATACGCTGTAATTTACCTTCCCTTTTGTCCACGTTGATCAATGACTAAGCCTTATGTGTAAAGGTTAATCCTCATGTGTAGAGGTGAATGATTTAATATGTCAATGTGATGATGTTGTAAAGTCTTATTGGACGAGGCTAATGAATTGTGTGTCAAGTCGGATCCTCATGTGTTAAGATGGGACTCATGTGTAGAGGCAATGATTTGGTAGTTTAATCAGGCATGACCTGTGACATACTACTAACCATGATCTAGCTATTAAGTCTCCTCTAGAGATTGGACACCTCTAGATTGCATTACATTCTCATAAGGTTACTTGGAACAATAGTAGAATGATATGATAACATCATTAGGAAAATTTGCTTAAAATAAATTGATATGATAGATAAATTAAAGTTGGCACATGTGGACCATGCAAATAATATAAGAGATAAAAGATAAGTAGCATAGAGAATAGAAAAATTTGAATTTCTCATCAGAATGACTTCAGTTGATTAAGAAGACCTCAATTAGTTAAACTCAAGTGATATTAAAAATGAGTACTTAAGCTAATTAAGGAGAAATTGAATTGATCACTCCAGTGAATCAATCAAGCATGATTTCAGTTAAGAGAATTAACTAAAGTGTTAATAAAGAAGTTCCATTTAACTAAAAGTGTTTTGCGTGATGACACTTTAGTTAAACCAAAGACGACACTTAAGTTAGCATCCTAACTAAGTGATCTATGTTCTAGTTGTATATTGAGTTCATCCTAAAGTCAACATAGCATGGATATAATGTCAAAGATTAAAGGCATTGTGCAATTGTGCTATGTAGGATTGATGAGTTTGAGGCGCAAAATAATTTCAACATGTAGGAATTCACTATATTCTACATGAAACTTCTTTCATCCATGTAGTGATTTTTTACCTCTTGCATGAGATCAAATTTGCAAGTTAAATTGTGTGTCGGGCATACAATTGGATCATCCAATCCTTCTCTTTTCTCTATTGCTCAATTATTACACTTGGGGTGTTCGAATTCTCTCTTATCTTGCATCTAGGGTGTTGAAAGCAATCTACAATTATAAAATACATTCTCTATTAAATACCATTATTATACTAAGGAGATTTGTTGGGGATTCAAACTTTTATTGTTTTGAGGGTTTTCCCCGAGGCACATACTATGTTATGTGTGGTTGCTTTTGTATATGATTTTTTAATTGAATTCAAGTAGTTCAGAAATTCCGCATTTAAATATTTAAAGATCAAAGCTCAACAAAATTTCAACACAAAGAAGGTGGTGAAAAATTACGCAGGCCAGCCATCGATCCTAGGACTTCCATCCTTGAATAAATCCTTCAAAACCTTTTCAATTTCTTCCAATGTGACAACCCTGCCAATTTGATATCCCCCTACAAAAAAAAGAAGGAAAGTTATTGATAACTTTTAACTGATCTGAGTTTAAAAGTGATCTACAACAAAATTTTCTAGCACTTGTTGATAATTGACCTAGTTTCCATTACCAACATGCAAGTCCCAAAAAATATTAAAATTCTTCCTATAACTAGCACAAATATGGAAGAGTTTACGGTTGCTATCTTCGTGCGAGATCCAATTGCTCAGATTTTCAGGCACCAAGCCATTTCTTCTTGCTTAAGAAGGATATCTTTCCTATTTTCCAACTCACAAAGCATAAATTTATCTTCCTTGGACATGATACTTGATATATTCAAATAAAATACCTATTTGATACAAGCTTCAATGTCAACCAACTCCCGAGTATCCCATTTCTTTTTGTCTTTTTCCCACACAACCACTTTGTGATTTAATTATTTCACTTCTTCACCATCATTTTCATAGTATCAAATTCATCCAAATCACCTAAAAACTTCCAATTAGATCTAACTAGAGAACAAAAATATTATTCTTACATCCGGATACATGTGACTGAACTTGAAAGGGTATCTATGCATAGAATGATTGCAATCCAGTTGAAGACATATATGATTATGATTAGAGATAGAATAATTAATAACCCAATATCGATATATATCCATAGATTTTGCAAAAGATTAAGAAAAAAGAAACATATCCAACCACTTAATGATACCATCTTGACCACTTCAATCGTTCATCTAGGATGGGAAATTTTTTGCTAGCACTACATCCGTTAACTTATGTTTCTAGAATAACTGTAAGACAACAATATGACATAGGATCCAAACTTGGGATTTATCCCCATATTTCAGTAGCAAAGAGCATAAAATTAAGGTCACCAACAAGTATGATATTACATATATTTAACAATCCATTATTCTCAACAGAGTTCTAAAAGAATTCCAAATATTTATAGGGGCCTAAGCAATTGATAATAGAGAAGGAATGACTAAAACCCTTCACATTTAATTCCAATAAACTGCTCCCACACGTTTGAAAGGTTTTAAGGTGAGTAGATAAGGGATTCCAACTTGCAAGGAGACTACCCAAAAGGCCAATGGAATCAATGACACAAACTTTCCTCCCATATTTCTTTTTGAGAAAACCACAATAGCAAAAGAACTCGAACACATGGTTTCCTATAGTAATACAATTTCAGGTTTTACATGGACTAAAAGTCTCTGAAGAGCCCTAACTTTAGGGGGGGTCCCCTACTATTGAAGGAAACAATTAACATTAAGCACCCTTAGTAATGGGAAACAATTCTCTAAGGGATCAAGGATTGCTATTATTAACATAGGAGGATTTAGAGGATACAAGATCTTAAAGCCTCTTAGAGAGAGGAACGTTGTCCCCACCATCAAAACTCACATTTGCAATAGAGGGTTCTTGACCTGCCTTCTTCCCTTTTTTCCTTGTTATTATATATGATTACATGTCGGTGCCTAATAGAAGCAATGGGAGAAAAATAAGAGTTGTTAGAAACTTTATTAGATAATACTTGAAAAGGATTTTTAAGCGACACCTCTTTAAAATAAGGGGAATACCCTTGGTTAACACCTATAACTTGAGAGGACCTGCAAACATTAACACCAGCTGAAGGAAACCTAGGGTTCTGGATAGGTGGGGAATCCTCACAATTGCCAAAAAAAACCCATTATCCTAAGAGCCATCCTCCACAACTAAATTATCGGAAACATGAGTGAGCATATTCTCTTCTTATTCCAAACCAATAAATAAATTAGGATGTTTAATAATTCTAGCATCAACACATTCAATAGGAACTTCCTCCACAAACCCAAAATCAAATCTCTTCTTAGACTATAAAAGTTAGATTATGTTTCTCCATAATTTAAGAAATTCAATTCCGATTTAGAAATTTTTTCATAGGGAAAAGGAGAGCTATGTTGTGACTTACCTTTGTATGAATAAATAGCAAGGAAATGCATAGGTTCGTCAACAAGATATCCTTTGTGGAATCAAAGAACCTGTTACCATAGAGAAGCTATGGACATTTGTCCTTGAGGTGACCCGTATTCCAACAAAAATGGTAGTGGAAAGGTATCTTCAAATTATCAAGCATCTGGACAAAAATCTTATCACCACACAGGATATCAAGTTCAGCAGGAAGCCCCCGAGAAACATCCAGTTCACTAACATGGTTCACTGACATATGTTTTTCACTAACATGGTTCATGTTGTCATCAACAAACACAAACTTTCCAAAATTGTTTCCCAGCACAACAAAAATACTTTTAGCCCAGAGTTGTATAGGAAACCATGATATTAAACTCTGAACGACCATGATAAATTATAGAAAACTCCGTACGACCATGATATTAAACTCTGAAGTTTCGACGGAACAATAATTTATTGTGTAGAAATGGAAAAAGGATACCACGTGGTACCATTCGAATGGTTCCACGTGTCATGTACAATTTTGATGTGGAAACCACACAGAGCGCCACATGGAATATTGCAGAGCTTAGTTGGCACCCCAGTTGGTAGAAATTCTGTGCCACATGGAATATTGCAGAGCTTAGTTGGCACCCCAGTTGGTAGAAATGGTGATGTGGCAGTCGAGGTGGCGGTACAAGTATTGCAGAGATTAGTTGGCACCCCAGTTGTTAGAAATGGTGATGGCAATCGAGTTGGCGGTACAAGTGGAATCTAGTTGGCGTTTGTATGGGCCACTGGTATATCAACATGTGGAAACTAACTGGACACTACAGGACAATGATATTTGGACACGTGGCATTACTCATGGCATTACTCATTTGTCTGAAATCAACTGTATTTACCAAATCTTCTTGGAGGTGATTTGAATTGAACCCATGACTTCCCATGATCTAGCACTACGCCTTCACCATCTTGCCTACACTATGTCGCTTTCCACAGTTTTGGGCCACTTTTATTTAAGGTTAGTACCTGTTTTTTATGAGCGAAAAAAGGGTCATATGGCTAAAACCTTGGAATATGCCAAAGCAGGGACATGCCACCAAACTCAACGAACCCCACATGGTTTTTCTTATAACCTTAATATATATTTGGTTGGTTATTTGGTTTTGGGTCATATTTATCATATGTTATAATGTGGCTGCCAATCCTATGCTATGTTTGCTTGTAACATTGGATGTATTGGCATATGGTTTAAAAAAACCATGTCATCTTTAAACAATTTGTAACCAAAATACTATGTTTACAAAAGAATTTGTAAATATCCCAAGTAAAGCGGGCTAATTTGGATTCACATGAATCATGTCCAAGGAAGGCAAACTTAAGCTATATAAAGGTCATTATATATTGTTGTTGGGGAGAGGCTTTGGGTATCCATTTTGGGGGGAGAACTCTACATGCTTTATGCTTTATATCTAGGTTATATATCTTATTATTATCGTGTGATTCATGAGGGTGGGTGGTGATCTCCTGAGGGATTGGATTAGTGAAGGGAAACACATTGCACCAGGAAGTGTTGATGTAGAGCAAATAAGTGGTGAGGGAATGTGTTGTGTTTCTCAGGTTGTGTCCTGAGTATTCTTTGTTGAGATATGATTTGAGAGTTCCTTAGCGTGTGTATCCATGTCCTCGGATTGAGGGTGAACTGTTCAAGTATTTGGCTTGATTGTGTATAAGGATGGGTGGAACGTTGTCTCATTGAAGCTAGTTGAGCCGTTCATAGATAAGTATTTTATTTGGAAATTATTTATTGTGGTTTTATGTTGCATACATGTCCATGGAGGCTGGTTTTATATTTGATATTGTATGTTTCATATTTCATTATATTCTTATGTTATATGGCTTAACTAATAGTGTTAAATTGGCAGCTCGCATAGTAGAATTGTTTATGTGTTATTGTAGTTAGCAAATGCTTTTTGGTTTATGTTTTGTGGAAACCAGTAGATTTGGTGTTTATGTCAATGATATTCCTGTCGATCACAGCTTCATGATATGATATAGTATGGGTTTAATGGTTGTGGATTAGTGTCACAATTTTGGTGTATTTTGGTGTTATAAGTATGATTTATTGGAATGTTGAAATGTTGATTTTCTTGTTGTCGTAAATATGAATTTTATTAACATATGTGGATATGAATTTATCATTTGGTTAAATGGAGATGCGAAGCTTCCCATAGACATGTTAATGATATTTAAGTTACATGTGAAACTGTTACTTAGACCTAGTTGTATTCATGTTACAAATACATTGCATTGCATGTACATTTGGGGAATAGTGTGCATTGGAAGGGTCGTGTTCATTTTAATGGATGATTGTTTTTATTTGTTTGGCTTGTGGCATGTTGTCGTACCCTTAGAGAATCTTATTTCTCAGTGGATTACTTAGAATCAACCATTTCCATGTTAGAATCATAGTGTATTCGACCCTAGTGGGGTGATTTAGGGTAAGGTACACTACAATAATCAATTTACCAATTCCTAAGAAAAACTTATAATCTTGTAAATCATTTATTAGAACTTGGTGAGGTTAAAATTCTATCATTTTACATTCACTTGAATGAGTGATTTGATATAATAATAGCAGGTTGTGGGAAAGACTTGGATCACATAATACATCATGGAAATGACCACATCTAGTTGAATTGTTCCAAACCCTACACCACTAAGAGATCTATCATCACCAACAAATATTTGTTTGGTATTGCATTCTTTAAAATCAGAAAAAAATGGCTTTATCATTAGTCATATGATAAGATGTTCCAAACCAATAAGTCACTCATTAAAATAAGAAGTAGATGTTACATTGAACAAAAAACCAAAAACAGGAAGTGCAAGTCCATCAAAGAAGATTTAGAATAAGAAGAATCAATATTGATGGTGTGCTTCTGCATTTATACTTCTAAGAATTCCATCTTCTTTAAACATTTAGAATTCTAATGACCAACTTGCCCATAAAAATTACAATGTCTCTCAATCTTCTTACCTTTTGTGTTAGTTCATTTATCTCCAATGGGAGTAGGAGCTATCTGAGAGGGCTTGGGACCCTTTTTTCATCTGTTGCTGTAACACCCATTTCCTAAAGGGTGTTTATCAGTTCAATTAATCTAACTCACTAGATTTTCATAATCATAATTTTGAATTTCATTTGTTGGTAAAATAAATTTGAAGGCATAATTTCTAAATTCTTTATTACAATTTGCAATAATTAACTATTGTATATGTTAAAACCATGATGCATCTAATTTAATCATTAAATTATGTTTCTATTGAAATTAAAATAATAACTGAATTGAACAAGAAAAATTAGTAGATTAGCTCAGTAATCTAGTTGAGTTAGCAATCCAATCAAATCCTCTTCTAGAAAAAAAAAGACATACAAACACCTACAGAAGCCGATGGAACATCAAGCAATATCGAATCCAAAACCAAAAAGAGTACTCAAAGCGCCGGAAATAGACAAAGCCAGTCCATGGGGTTTTTTTGATGGAGCAAGTCAAGGTGAACCTCCTTTCGGTGGTGTTGGAGGAATTTTATACCTCAATGATTCTACAAAATTTGAGATTACCTTTGCACCGGGTCAAGACACAGAAAATAAAGCAGAACTAGTAGCACCTTGGTCAGTCCTCCAATTGGAACTCGAAAAACAAGTTCAGAATTTAAAGCTCTTTGGGGACTCAAAGATGACAATATATTGGGAAAACAAAATTAGCATAAGGAGAGAAGAAGAGGAATTAATGAACAAAAATTAATGAATGATCAATAAATGATAATTTATATTATTACAATGGTAATACATCCTTATAAAGGAGATTTGAGTTGATGGAAGACAACTCATTGCTAGCTCATAAATCATACTTACCATATATGATAAACCCTCATAGGTGGCTAAAGCACTTTCCAAATCAGTCAAGGACCCCACAAATTAGAAATAGAATGAGTCAGTTTTCAAGAGTGATGGAAAACATGCTAATCCTGGAATATGGAGAAAAGGTCACGGAGGATGGGTTGGAAACAAAAGATACCAATTTGCTAGTTAACTAGCTTTACCTTATCCACATAAAAGTTGCATAAAAGAATAATAAGGCATAATCTGTAGGAAAGCGCAGTTACTAATTTTGGGAGTCAATGAAGTGGTCAAGATCAACCCAGAATTAGAAATAAAGCACCTGGGGTATACATGGCATGTGTTGACTTTATGGTGCAAGTGGATTCCAACTAATTAGCTAGTGGGTAGGAATTTAATCAAATAATGATTAAATACTTTATCCTAAGTTATGAGTGGGTTTAATAATATCCCAACAATGCAACCTCCTGAATTTGAAGCAGCCTCCTCAAACCTTTCCACTACCTCCTCACAGTGGAACAACCTCCTCAAATTGGCACAACCTTCTCAAACATGTCACAAACTCAATGAAACATCTTCAAACTTGCCACAACATTCTCATGTTGGTAACCTATACCATGTATCTCCCTATGGCCATAAACCCATCTTACTAGAATGCCACAAATATTATCATGGGAAACTGCCATGTCTAATAGGAATTGAGGATGTATAGAAAATTGAACCTAGACAATTGTTTCTCAAGACATGAAAACCACATTTATCATCTAAATGCTTTGAAACCCAACGTGATTGGCATCATCCTCTATTTCCTTATATGGTCTCTTATGTTAGAAATCCCTCATGCTGCAACTTCCCATCCACAACATCTACAAATTCCTATGTTATCTCATCATCACAACTCCTCAAATGCTTGCATATCACATTCACAAACTCTTACACTATCTCATCGTGAGCTTTCCCTCAACTAGTGCATTCACAACCTCCACTAGTGCTTACATCCTTATTTGAACTACATGAATACCACTGTCTAGATGTACTCATAACTTTTTAATTTTACTACTCAACATTGTTGGTCATAAGATCTATATGCAACCACAAAAACAAGCCATATACCAATAAGATAGTGCAACCACCAAGGTGACCAGGCCTGATAATTACACTTAAGAATATGCATCCCAAGTTGAAATAAATCTATCAGGAGTTGCAAATGTAACCAGGATGCACCTAGTGTAGGTCTACCACACCCCTCGTAACTAATTACATATCATCCTAATAGATCCATCTCGCCAAAAATCCCTAGTGCTCTAAAAATATAATTACATACTACACCAAGACTCTTCTAATTTCACATTGGAACCATAAATAAATTAATTGAAATATTGGGATCCTGCCATGAAATACTGATTTGCAACTCCTCTAGGCACAAATCTCATCATTATTTTCATCATCAACATTAAATTTATTACAAGGAATGAATAAGCAAAGTCAAATGAGGAGGAGGGTTATGCAACCTTCCATGACTGTCCTACAACCAACAACAATTCTTCCACAACTACTCAGTATAGTGTTGACACATGCTTGTATATGGCGAGTGATATTCAACCTACAACAGACTCTCTAATTCTGTTGCAGGGGCTCTGACATACTCAACCCCAATGCATCTCATTTTCTTTATCAAGTAATTTTCGGTATAAGACAGAAGCTCTCATTATCTATCCTCGTATGAATGGAATATGACTCTATCATCTTACTAAAACCATGGTCCCTTAGCCCATTCCATATCCATGTTATTGACTCCAAAAACATATATATATCTATGTCTATCATGCATGTTATGCATATGCATGCCATCGCCTCCAAAATTCTCATTGGCTAGTTGTAACCCAAATTTGAATTTTGAATCCCCACACTCTTAGGTACGTGATCAGTTCCCTCCATTCCAATTTCAAATTTTTTATTTAGATCCCGCAACTGCACATTCATTCATGTTCCCTTATTGGATGTAATTTCACTCAAATTAATGTTGAATTCGTCCCAACAATAAATTACTTGGAACCGCATCTGCAATTGGATCTTCAATAAAAATTCTAAGTACTTGGTCAATCCTTCCAATTGCAACTATAAATGCCATGCCTAATATGAGCTGCAAAAGAAACAAGGGTGTTGGATGATAAGCAAGAATGAAGAAAGAATTTGGAATCTCATTGGCATTTCTAGCCCTGTTGCAATATGGGTATTTGGTTTGGGTTTCACTAATTTTATTTTCTTTTTGCATGGCTTCAGATAACAAGAGATTTGAGAATGCGTAAGGGTGTATCTCAACTGGTGATTCGCTTGAAAATGAGATGTTATGTTGTAATAGAGGTCATGAGTTCAAAACACCCTGAATTACCCAATGCCCCGTTATTGTGGGTTGTGTGGGTGCACCTAGGGGTATGGTGGTAGCAAACAGGATTAGACCCTTGGACCCTGTGTCATGCGAGTACCAACCCCATCCCGTTTGTCGATTCCCCTTGTACAAAAAAAAACAAGAGCTTTGAGAAGGAAATTCATCTGCCCCTAGCAACAAAGAATGATACTTGCAAGGAGGAGCTCAAGATATTGGAGAAAGGGAAAGTAGAGATTAATCAGAAAGCTCGAGTAATGTCAGGACTGAATTATGGTTAGGGTTGGGTATTTTTTGTGATTTAGGCAAGGGGTTTAATTAGGTTGACATTCTAGACCTATAATGGGATGTGATAAATTCCATATGCTTCTTTCTCATATCAATTTACTTCATGACTGGACATCTATTTTTGCTCAAACACATTCACAACTTCAAGATCATTTCTAGTACTTGCTTCAATGACAAGCATAACAAATTGATGAAGAAAATAATTTCAACATGAAATGCTTAAGAAAGATTCGAGGATATGAAGGCCTAGGTTGAAGTCCTCTTATTGTTGTAGGGGTGTTCGTAACTATGATGGTCTCTAAGATTTGTAACTCTATAATTTTCTTTGTATTTTCATGCAAACTCACTGAGAATAAGTTCATGAGTGCATCGAAATTTTATCCAAAAAAATAGTTTTAAAATATACTCTTAAATAGTTTATTTTGCAACTACAACAGCAAAATAAGATATTATAAAAAATAACATGTCGGCTCAAATTAGATTTAAAGCATTTACAACGGCATATATCTAAAACTACACAAATTAGATAAATTAAAACGGTTCCTCAACATTTACATTCTAAAAAGGGGTTTGCCCCTTTGAGAGATTTTATCTCTCTCAACGCTTGGTAGAACCCCTTTTAAGATGGATCTATGTTGGTCCTTAGTAAATTGCATCATAATAAAACTATTACAAATTTTATAATCACAAATATTCCATGTCCACATGGATATTTTATATGTGAAACATACAATCGGTGTATTATTTGTCATTAAAAAAATTTACCTTTTTAAATGTGTTTTGGATTTTTATCAAATCTAATAACAATCCTTTATTGGTCTAGATGCTGAGATTGCAAAGGAATCTACTACACTTTGGAAAGCCATAAGATTTGTATATACACTAGTGTATATACAAGTTGGAATATACACTAGTGTATTCACTAGAATATACACCGGTGTATATGCCTAGTGTATAAACTAAATCTACCTAGTGTATATGCCTAGTTTATAATGGAAGTATGCCTAATGTATATAATATATGCCTAGCATCTACTCTAGTGTATATACCTAGTATATATACTAGTGTATATAGCTACAAGCTAGGAAAAATCCTACATTCTCCCAATCTTCCACTCCCATGCATTTTGAGCACTGCAGATTGTGATGGTGATAATGGACATGACGATGAGGATGAGGATGGTGAAGTATGATGGTGATATGAGGATTTTATGGTGTACTTGGATGAAATCCAAAAACAAAGACAACAAATATGTGATGAAGCTTGTGCAATTTATCAAGTTGTTTATGACTATGAAAAGTTGAACCAATATAGGAAAAAATGGTATTTTTCTTGGCAAGTAGTGGGAATGGCACATTGTGAGATGCATGGTTTCGATGAAGCATGACGGTGATGGTGACAATGAGCATGGGGATGGTGAAGCGTGATGATGATGATGATGGATGGAGATCTTATGGTGTGCTTGGATAAAAGCAAAAAACAAGGACAACAAATCCATGACAAAGCTTGTGCAATTTATCAAGTTGTTTATGAATATAAAAAAAACTTAACTAATTTTTCACCAATGAGCTGCTTGGGCCGTGCATCTTACTGAGCAGTGCATAACTTGACTTAGAGAAAAAATTGTTTGAAAAACTACCTTCTTACCAGATTCATTGCGGGAAAATGACACATCATTTGAGGAAACTAAAAGAGGTTTTTATGCTAGCTTCATGCCTGTGGTTTTGGTTTCAGTTATTGACCAATGTGCATCCTGGGGCATGCATTTTACTGAGCAGTCCATAGCTTGATTTTGAGCATAATTTGTTTGAAAAATTGCCATCTTGGCATATTCATTGCGGGAAAATGACACATCATTTTAGGAAACCGAGAGAATTTTTGTGGATAACGTATCTAGATTCATGCTTGTAGTTTTACTTTCAATTTTTTACTAACATACAGCCTGCGACATGCATTTTACTTAGCATTCCATAGACTGAATTTGAGCATAAGTTGTTTGAAAAACTGTCGTCTTGGCTGATTCATTGCAGGAAAATGACCCATCGTTTCAGGAAATCGAAAGAGATTTTTGTGGACAATGTATCTAGATTTATGTTTGTGGTTTTGGTTTCAATTATTGACCAATGTGCATCCTAGGGCATGCATTTTAATGATAAGCACGTAGCTTGACTCTAAGAAAACATTGTTTGAAAACTACCATCTTGGCAGATTCATTGTGGGAAAATGACCCATCGTTTCAAGAAACCGAAAGAGATTACTATGGAAAATGTATATAAATTCATTCTTGTGGTTTTATTTTCAATTTTTACCAATGTGCATCCTAGGGCATGCAAGTTACTAAGCATCCCATAGTTTGAATCTGAGCAAAAGTTGTTTGAAAAACTGTCATCTTGGAATATTTGTTGCATGAAAATGACCCATCGTTTCAGGAAATCAAAAGAGGTTTTGTGGAAAATGTATATAGCTTTGTGTATGTTGTTTTTTAGAGTTTGTAGCTCATGAGGAAAATGTATATAGCTTTGTGTATGTTGTTTTTTTAGAGTTTTTTTAGAGCTTGTAGCTCGTATCTTGACTCTAAGCAAACATTGTTTGAAAACTACCATCTTGGCAGATTCATTGTGGGAAAATGACCCATCGTTTCAAGAAACCGAAAGAGATTACTATGGAAAATGTATATAAATTCATTCTTGTGGTTTTATTTTCAATTTTTTACCAATGTGCATCCTAGGGCATGCATTTTACTAAGCATCCCAAAGTTTGAATCTGAGCATAAGTTGTTTGAAAAACTGTCATCTTGGAAGATTCATTGCATGAAAATGACCCATCGTTTCAGGAAATCAAAAGAGGTTTTGTGGAAAATGTATATAGCTTTGTGTATGTTGTTTTTTTTAGAGTTTGTAGCTCATGAGGAAAATGTATATAGCTTTGTGTATGTTTTTTTTTTAGAGTTTTTAGAGTTTGTAGCTCATAGCCTGACTCTGAGAAAACATTGTTCGAAAACTACCATCTTGGCAGATTCATTATGGGAAAATGACCCATCATTTCAAGAAACCGAAAGAGATTACTATGGAAAATGTATATAAATTCATTCTTGTGGTTTTATTTTCAATTTTTTACCAATGTGCATCCTAGGGCATGCATTTTACTAAGCATCCCATAGTTTGAATCTGAGCAAAAGTTGTTCGAAAAACTGTCATCTTGGAAGATTCGTTGCATGAAAATGACCCATCATTTCAGGAAATCAAAAGAGGTTTTGTGGAAAATTTATATAGCTTTGTGTATGTTGTTTTTTTAGAGTTTGTAGCTCATGAGGTACTTTTGCATTGATTGTGCCTAGCATGCAGAAGATACCAAGCAAGTCTTTCTTTAAATAACTTGACCTTGTAAAAGTGTTTTTTATAAAGTTAAGTGGGTGTTTTATTTAATTAATGAGTAATAAATGACTTTGTGATATTTAATTGACTTTATTATAAAGTAGAGTCACTTAAGTGGTTTAAGTGATCTCAACGAGAGATTGTATCATGACCTTTAGATCTTGTGGGGAAATATTGAATCTTAGCCATAGATATTAGGGTTAGGTAGTCGATTAAGTAGTTATTCATTAATAAGGACATAAAAGACAACTTTGAGAGAGAATAAGCACACATTGTGTGTGAGACACATGAAAGAAGAGAGAGGAGAGTGCAAGAAGGAAAGAAGAGAGGATTTGAAGACAACTTGAGAATGGAACAAATCAAAATATTTTGAGGAGACACACAAACCAAGAAGGTGATAGCTAGTATTTAGTTCGTACTAGAGAGGTACAACCAGGACATAAAATGATATATTGGCAGGCCATACAACAAATGTTCATGTACAGGAACTGAGGCATATTTATGCCAATTTCCGAAGGTATAATTTGTTGTTAGTGTGAATGTAATGTTGTATTCTACATTGTATTTATTTATAGGCACAATACCAAAGGTATGACACAGATTATGAGGCAGATTTATGGTACAACAAACTATACACATGTCGTCTTGTTTAACAATGAAATTTTGGCACACATTTGAAGGTGGTAGCTAATGGATGAGATAACTACATTATTTTGTAATGCTAGTTGTACAAGTTGTAATCTCATAAATTTTTTGAGTTTTCTCATAATAAAATTACCCTCTTGATATCGGTTTTCCCTTCAGGGTTTTTCTAGGGGCTTGGACCAAAAATCAAAGTGTCGAATGTGTGTATTATTCATTGATCATTTGTATTTCCACTGCAAATATACTTAATGTGTGTTTTTGTTCATTGTTTACATGCATTAATGTTGAAGATAGTAGGAAGTTTAAATCAAAGTATTGCCAAGTGTTTGAGAAAATTCCTGAACGAACATTTAAGTGTTATTATAAATTTTAACATGGTATAATATGGAGCTATAAGAGATCATTGGATAGTTGGTTGGCACAGGTGCAAGTTATTTGCAAGTGATCTTGATTGGAAACAGGAGAAGTGGAAATATGGCTTTCTACATTGGTTATGAGGATAGGGTGGAGGGGATCTCCAACTACCTGTAGTGGAAGGTTAGGATTGCATATGTTATGAGGGAGAACAAGTTGTTGAAATTTATGAATACCATCACCCCTGTACCCACATCAAATCCTATTTCTCCAAACCTTCATGAGGTGAACGAAGCAAGGGCACGAAGGGTCATATTCCACA
Organism: Pseudotsuga menziesii; assembly: GCA_001517045.1. Taxonomy (NCBI): domain Eukaryota; kingdom Viridiplantae; phylum Streptophyta; class Pinopsida; order Pinales; family Pinaceae; genus Pseudotsuga; species Pseudotsuga menziesii. The sequence goes on along the minus strand of LPNX010504359.1, from coordinate 76,389 downwards.
TTTGGCTAAGAAGCAAACAACCAAGGAAATGTGGGATGCGTTGAAAATTTTGTATGAGGTAAAGAACGAGAAAATGAAAATGGATCTCAAGGATAATATCCAGAGTACTAGTATGGTCATGGGAGAGAATGTGCCCTCCTATCTCACTAAAGCTGCATAAGTGAAGGTTGAGTTGGAAGTTGTTGGAGAATTTATTCTAGACTCAAAGTTGGTGCATATATCCTTAAAGGGCTTCACCAAAGAGTGGGAAGTTTTGATGAAGTGTGTGGTGGGCAAAGAGAAACTTCCATATTGGAGTAGATTATGGGATTATTTTACTTAGGAGGATATCCTATATAGTTCTCAAAGCAAAGATCAAGAGAAGGCAGAGAGTGGTGTTGACAAAGAGAATGTGGTTCTTCCAATAAATGGAAAGAAGAAGGGATTGAGTAGTGGAGTTATCTAAGGGAGTAGGAAGGACATGATAAAATTCAGATGATTTGAATGTCAAAATTTGGGCCACTATGCAGGACAATTTCCATATAAGAAGAAGAATAAATAAGTAGAGGCAGTAGCAGTATCAACTTAGGTAGAGGAGTTTACCAAGAAATTTGAGATGAAATTCTCATTAGTCTTAGTTCTTTCAGGTAGTAGTGTTGAAGAGTGTGATAAATTGATGTATGTTTTGTGTATAGTGGTACATTGCATCACATGATAGGGATAAGGGAAATGTTCTCGAGTAGTACAGATATCAACTTAGAGTCATGCATGTGAATAATGAGGTTGACATCATGAATGCAGTGTAGGGGATTGGATGTGTTAGATTCCAACTAGAGTTAGGAGGATATCTGCAGGTGGATAGAATGTTACTAACACCAGAGCTGAGGACACACTTACTCTTTGTTCCAGCTCTAGATCATGATGGGTATGCAGTCCTATTTTTAAATGAACGAGTAGTTATCTATCCAAAGGGATAAATATTGGATGTAGCACAAGTGCGTAGAATTGGAGATGGAAGGATGTACAGGTTGTTGGGAAAGAATGTAGATGGTGAGTCTAGGTGGATCTTGGATTCATTAGTAGTGTCAGAGACTCCTAGATGTGAGACTTTATTTAGTTCAATTAGAAAACTTAGTTGGTATGAGATGACACTGCATGATGAGGAGGAGGGTGAGAAGACTCATCGGAGTAAAGGTGATGAGAATAGGTCTTCAGTTCAGAGTCCACATCAGGTATTAGATAATATCCTAAGTTAGAGGGAGTTGCTATAATGGATAGGGTATTGGACCTAGAGACTGATCCTGGTGGTGGAGGTTTCAGATGTACCTCCCTTGCTAAGAAGGAGTGTTAGAGTTTGTAGCTTGTGAGGTACTTCTGCATTGCATCTGCTTAGCATGCAGAAGATATCGAGCAAGTATCTCTTTAAATAACTTGACCTTGTAAAAGTGTTTTTATAAAGTTAAGTGGGTATTTTATTTAATTAATGAGTAATAAATGACTTTGTAATATTTGAGTCACTTAAGTTGTTTAAGTGATCTCAATGAGATATTATATCGTAAACTTTAGATCTTGTGCCCAGGCGCATGTTGTAGGAAATCAATTAGATTGAATGTATTGAGTACTATTATGATGGGAGCATATAAAGAATAAGCAAAAGGAGGAAATACACTGCACAGACAGAAGCTAAACACATAGACAAAATGCAAAAATTTGAACCAATCTTTGTTATTCTATTACTGCTCTATTACTTGCTTGTAATTTACAGTCATGTATATGCTCATATAGGATCTTGAGACACTTTGGTTACTACCCATTACATTCAGTTACAAGGAATCTATAACGATTCAGCAGTTCAACTGTTATAGACAACTAGAAGACAGAGAAACATTATGTTGTAGTTGTGTTGAGATGTTGAAGTCGGCGTTGCATGTCGAGATGCGAAACCTGTCGAGATTGTGTCGAGGATCGCACTTGTCAAAGTCAATGTTGAACCTGTCGAAGTCTAAAAACATGCTAACTACTGAGTGGATCATTCCTCCTTCCTTAAGAAACAAGGGTCTCCATTATGTGTTCATTCCGGTAAGGAAACTTTTTGGTGAGTTTAGTACCAGAGTACCACTTTCCTTCTGCGAGGAGATGTCCAACTTTAGCCACTTGAAACAAGGGAATGTATTTTTTCCTTGTATGGAATATGCATCGTCCTACAATGGTGTCGCAAGGAAGAGGTTCCTAAACATCTGGATGGATGTCTTCAGGTTATTTTGTTTGCAAGTTGCTTTTTTCCAACAAGGGTGCATGGTATGATCGAAGTATATCCACATATAACACTAGATACAGACCCAAGCATGAAGGAATGTCGAGTTGGAAAGTGTTTTCTCCAGTCTTCTTAAGGATACTGTACGAACCATATCACAAAGGTTTTAGCTTTTTGTATGGGCCAGTGAAGCACTCCTTCTTTAGATGTAACCATACTTGATCCCCAATTTGGAATGAATGAGGAACACGATGCTTATCATGTCGGGTCTTAGCTTTTGCATTAGCTCATTGCAACAATTTTTGTGCTTGATTCTGGATGTTGTAGATTTGCTCTCAAAACTTCAATGTTTCTTCAACTTCTCATCTATTGAAGTTGGTGTCATTCGACTGTGTCAATGAACTAATCAAGTCCATGGGCGATGAGGATTGAAATCCATAGTAGATATCGAATGGACTCTTGCACATAGAGTTGTGTTTAGAACGATTGTAGTTGTGTTGTATGTATGTAATACTTTCATCCCATGTTTGATGATGCTTGTGGTTGTACATGCAAAGCAATTGTACTACAAAGAGATTCACAACTTCTGTGTGTCCCTCTGTTTGAGGATGGAAAGCTGTTGACAAAGAAAGTCTTATGTCGAGTTGTTGCCAAGGAATCCTTCAAAAGATGCTACCAATCTGGCATTTCTATCGAAAATTATGGTTGACGGAAGGCCATAGTGTTTCCAAACATGTTTGAAGGAGAGTTGAGCAATCTGTTGTGATGTTGTAGTCTTCTTGCATGGTATGAGGATAGCCATCTTGGAAAATCTGTCGACTACTACTAAGATTGTGCAATGTTGATGTTTGGTAGTAGGATATCCCATCAGGTAGTCCATAGAAATAGATTCCCATGGTTTACTAGGAACCGGTAAAGGCGTATAAAGTCCTTGTCGTCAATTCGTCAGTTTAGGAATGGCAAAAACCATGCACAATCAAATGTACCTCTTAATTTCATATTTAAGTGAAGGCCAGTAAAAATACTTTTGGAGGATAACAAGAGTCTTTGCTACTCTAAGATGTCTTGCAGTCTTGTTGTAGTGCACATACCAAATGAGTTGTTGTCGATGCTCACCGGTCGGTACAAAAATTTGTCCAAGCTTGTATAGCAAGGTGTCTTTTAGGAAGTAGTCAGTAGTAGACAGTGTTTTGGTCTGAATTTGTTGATAAAGTACATAGAATTCATAGTCTACCGAATACCATTGCGGCTAAGTGGTGGTGTCGTAACCCTGCATACTCATCACTGTGAAAAGTAGAGCAATGGGTGGTCAGCTAAGACAATCAACGATGGCATTGAATTTTCCTTTCCAATACTTAATTTCCAACTGAAATTGGTATAGGTAATTAATCCACTTGCTTTGTCGATTCCTTTGTAGTTTCGAATGGGATGGAGCAAACTGCAAGGGCTTATGATTAGTAAGGATGATTGTTTCCTTCCCAAGGATGTAATGTCTCCAGTGCTAAGGGCTTGCACAATGGCATACAATTCCTTTTCATATGTCGAATACCTTCTAACAGTTTCATTGAAATTTTTGGAATGAAAGAAAACTGGGAGAATAGACTAAGTGATCACCGCTCCTAAAGCATAGTCTGATGCGTCCATCCCAATCTCAAAAAGCTAATGCAAATCAGGTAACACAAGTACTGGTGTGGTACAAAGCTAATGTTTGATTTGCTCAAATGCTTGTTGCTATGTCGATCTCCATTTGAAGACGTTTTTCCCACTTCCTTTCGTGAACTGATTCAAAGGTTAGGCTATGTGACTGAAGCCAAGTATGAACTATCGATAGAAATTCGCCAAACCAAGAAAAATTCTTAGTTCTTAAATGTTTGAGGAATGCTCCAATATTTGAGGATCTGTACTTTACCTAGGTCGACGTGAATTCCTGTAGAGTCAATTACATACCAAAAAAACTTGATGTTATTCATCGTAAATGATAATTTGTCCATGTTCAAATAAAGTCGATGTTTTTGGACAATGTTGAATACTTTTATTAGTTGTTTGGCATGTTCTTCCAATGATCGACTAAAAATCAAGATATCTTTGAAATAGACAATGACACACTTTTCGATGAAAGGTCATAGAAGGCCATCGATAAAGAGCAGGAAGGTTGCAGGTGCATTGGTTAAGACGAAACGCATGACTAACCATTCAAACAATCCTTCCTTGGTTTTCAAAGCAGTTTTCCATGCATCGATGCACTCAATTGGAATTTGATGATATCCCAACTTGAGGTCGAGCCTCGTAAATAATTTAGCACCTTTCAGATAGTCGATGAGTTCATCTATCCTTGGAAGAGGGTATATATTATTTACATAAATTTTGATGAGGGCCCAATAGTCGATGCACATGCGCCAAGTCCATATTTATTTGGAACAAGTATGATTGGACTTCCACAAGGAGAGGAGTTGGGTTGGATGTGACCTTTGTTGATAAAATGTTGGATTTGTCTACGAATTTGTTCATTCTCAATAATGCATCTTCTATAAATAGATGTGCTAGGTAATGAAGAAACATGGACAAGGTCGATGGAGTGTTTTACCTGGAATTGTAGAGGTACTCTGTCTTTATCTTGAAATACATTCTGATATTCATCATGAATATGGTCGATCTGTTGCTGTTGTCAAGAGTTGCGTTACTCAGTGAGTCAAATCGTTGTTGCAGTATTCCTGGAATGTTGAGGATTTATCATGATCAATGCAAATTTATGAGCATGGTTGATAAGCTTATTTGTTTTTTTGGCAGATATCATAATACCAGTTGATCTAGGTTGTCGTTATGGTATGTCGCACCATTGATTTTGCATTTTGACAATCACCTTATGAGGTCATGACTGATAACTTCCATGTTGATCCCATAGGTAAGGTTTCCCAAACAGGGTGTCAGCTATGAAAAGTGGTGCCACATCATAGAGTACTTCATATTCAAAAGGATTAATGAAGTAGGTGAGTCTGCATTGTCAGGTGATCCTTAGTTCCAGACCATCCTTCATCCAACTAATTTTGTAAGGATGAGGATGTGGAGTGGTGATAATACCAAGTCTCTTCATGATATCTTCATAAATGATTTCTTCTGGTTATCATTATCTACAATCAGATAGAATGGATTTTTATGAACCCATATCTATGTATGGAACAGGTGTTCGTGTTCCTCCTCGTCGACGATACTCGAGGCTATTGAGGTGGTCGATGTCAAAGTCAAAAGGGTCAATGCATTAGTTCAAATTCTTCTAGAATTTTGTCAGACAAGTCAAAGTTCGACAATTTTTCCAAATACGTCTTTCGAGCCTTGCATTTAGACATATCATGCCATGATGAATTGTGATAATCACACTATTTCTCGGCACGAGGATGCTTGCTATGTTCCCTTTTGTCTTTCTTAGAGTGCTTCTTGTGATATTCCGACTTTGGCAGAGTTGGCTGAAAAGGTTGACTTGACTTGTCAGAATCAGTTGGTGACTTCTTGTCGGATGTTCGACATGTTGGCATGGTCGTAAAATGTGCTTTTCCTTTCTGTTCAGATTCAAGCTTGTTGGCATAGTGGAATGCATCTGCAAGGGAACTAACAGGTAGAAAATCCATTTATTACTAAATGTATGGGGACAATTTGTTGATGTACTTCAAGACAATAAATTTATCTTCTTCTTGGATGCAAATTCCAACCCTAAGTCGATAGAACTCAACGGTATAGCTTTGCATGGACGAGTCTTTCCATTGCCTTAGCTGCGACCACTTCTTATACTGTTGTTCAATATACTTGGGAGGGTAGAACTCCTTTAGGACATATATGCGACAATTTTATCCCATGCGTCTATGAGGTTTCCTTCTCATTCCATCTTTGTCCATGGATTCAATTTGTTGCACCTAATTGTTGATGGATTATGTGTCAATCTTTCCTTCAATATTCGGTATGTCTAGATTCATTTGCAATTTGATGGGGCTGATTTTATTAGACTGAGATCTCATTGAGGATTCTCCGGATGTCGAAGTGAATCACATGAGAATATCATTGAACCGGGTGAACATTTCGGTTCACTGGATAGCCAGTGCTTTTTCTATGAGTTGCTTTGTCTCGTTAGTTGCATATCTATTGTATGTTTCTTTGGCCATATTCACTTAAGTTGAAGGTAGTGTCTGCTTGTATTGTGAGTGTGTTTGAATAGGCATAAGTTAGGAAACTTCGATAGAAGTTCCTACACAACTTAAGCTCTGAATTCAACTCTGATACCAATGATTCCAGTGCCCAAGTGCACGTCGAAGGACAACGGTTCGATTGAATGAATCGAGTACTATTATGGTGGAAGCATATATAGAATAAGAAAAAGTAGGAAAAACACTACACAGACAGAAAGTAAACACACAGACAAAATACAAGAATTCGAACCAATCTCTGTTATTCGATTATTTCTCTATTACTTGCTTGTAATTTACAATAGTGTACATGCTTATATAGGATGTTGAGACACTTGGGTGACTACCTGTTACGTTCAGTTACAAGGAAGTTAGATCAATTCAAAATTTCAACCATTACAGAAGACGGGAATACAGAGAGGCATTATGTCATAGTTGTGTTGAGATGTTGAAGTCAATGCTGCATGTCGAGATACGAAACCTGTCGAGGTTGTGTCGAGGCTCGAACTTGTTGAAGTGGATGTTGAAGCTGTCAAAATTGAAAACATGCCAACTGCCAAGTGGATCATCTTGTGGGGAAAGATTAAAACTTATGCATATATCTTAGGGTTGTGTATTTGGTTAAATAGTTATTCATTAGTAAGGATGTAAAAGACAAGTTTGAGAGAGAAGATACACACATTTCCTGAGAGGCACATGAGAGAAGAGAGAGGAGAGAGCAAGAAGAAAAGAAGAGAGGATTTGAAGACAAGTTCCGAAGGGAACAAATCTTGAAATTTTGAGGAGGAAAACAAACCGAGAAGGTGACAGCTAGTATTTAGTTCATACAACAAAGGTAGGACAGTACAATGAGATATTGACAAGTCGTATAGTAAATGTTCATGCACAAGAATTCAGGCATATTTATACACATTTCTAGTGGTATACTTTGTTGTTTATGTGAATATACTGATGTACTGTATATTGTATTTATTTTTAGGCACAATACCTAAGGTCTAACATAGATTACAAGGCAGTTTTTTGGTACATCAAATTATACACAAGCCGTACTACTAAACAATGAAAGTTTGGCACACATTCCAAGGTGGTAGCTAATGGATGAGATAAGTACATGAGTTTTTAGTGGTGGTTGTACAAGTTGTAATATCATCAATTTTATGAGTTTGCTCATAATATAAATACCCTCTTGATACTAGTTTTCCCTTTGACATTTTTCCAGGCTCTTGGCCCAAAAATCAAAGTGTTAAAGGTGTGTACTCTTCATTGATAATTTGTATTTATGTTCATTGTTTACATGCATTAATGTTCAAGACAGTAGGAAGTTGAAATAAAAGTATTGCCAAGTGTTTGAGAAACTTTCTGAGTAAACAATTAAATGTTATTACAAATCTTAATAGGTTTTACTTTCGATTTTTTGCAAATGTGTAGCCTGGGGCGTGGATTTTACTGACCAATCCATAGCTTGACTCTAAGCATAAGTTGTTTGAAAAAATGTCATCTTGGAAGATTCATTGCAATAAAATGGCCCATCGTTTTAGGAAACCAAAAGAGGTTTTTATGGACAATGTATCTAGATTCGTTCCTATAGTTTTGGTTTCAATTATTGACCAATGTGTATCCTAGGGTGTGAATTTTACTGAACACTTCATAGCTTGACTCTAAGCAAAAGTTGTTTGAAAAATTGTCATCTTGGAAGATTCGTTGTGAAAAAAGGACCCATCGTTTCAAGAAACCGAAAGAGGTTTTTATGGAAAATGTATCTAGACTCATTCCTATGGATATATTTTCATTTTTTACCAATGTGCAGCCTAGGGAGTGCATTTTACTGAGCAGGCCATAGCTTGAATTTGGGCATAAGTTGTTCAAAAAACTGCCATCTTGGACGATTCATTGCTAGAAAATGACCCATTGTTTCAAGAAACCAAAAGAGGTTTTTTGTGGACAATTATTGACCAATGTGCAACCTGGGGCGTCCATTTTATTGAGCCCATTTTTGTAAATTTACAATGTTTTTACATAACAAACTCTACAAGAAATCCATCTTGGAAGATTCATTGCAGGAAAATAACCTGTCATTTCAAGAGTCCGAAGGAGGTTTCTGTGGACAACATATCTAGCTTCAATAATGTGGTATTGGATTCAATTTTTTACCATTGTGAATCCTGGGGCATGCATTTTACTAAGCTTTTTTTTTGCAAATTTGCATTGTTTTTACATAACAAACTCTATAAGCAGTCCATCTTGGCAAATTCATTATGGGTAAATGACCCATAGTTTCAAGAATTCGAAGGTGTTTTTTTATGGAAATTGTATCTAGATTTAGCCATTTGGTCTTGGTTTTAATTTTTAACCATTGTGAAACCTGGAGTGTACATTTTGCTAAGCTCATTTTTGCAAATTTATATTGTTTTACATAACAAACTCTATAAGTTGTCCATATTGGTAGATTCATTATGGGGAAACGACCTATCATTTCAGGAATCGGAAGGAGGTTTTTGTTGAAAATGTATCTAGCTTCATGCTTATGATATTGATTTCAATTTTTACCACTATGCATCCCAAGGGATGGATTTTATTGATCCCATTTTTGCAAATTTAAACACTTTTTATATAATAAACTCTATAAGCAGTCCATCTTGGCATATTCATTATGGGAAAAGCACCATCATTTTAGGAATCCGAAGGAGGGTTTTATGGACAATGTATCTAGCTTTAAGCATGTGGTCTTGGTTTCATTTTTTAACCAATATGCAGCATGGGGCATGCATTTTACTTAGCCCCTTTTTGTAAATTTACACTAATTTTACATAACAAACTCTATAAGAGTTCCATCTTGGTAGATTCATTGCGGGAAAATGACCCATCATTTCAGGAATTTGAAGGAGTATTTTATGGAAAATTTATCTAGCTTCAGGAATGTGGTCTCGGTTTCAATTTTGACCAATTTGCAGGTTGAGGCGTGCATTTTATTGAGCCCATTTTTACAAATTTATATTGTTTTTACATCGGGAAAAAAAAAAAATTCTTTAATCAGTCCATCTTGGCAGATTCATTATGAGAAAATGACCCATCCTTTTAGGAATTTGAAGGATTTTTTTTGTGCAAAATGTATCTAGCATTAGACATGTGGTATTGGTTTCAATTTTTTACCATTGTGAAACCTAGGCATGCATTTTACCAAGCCTATTTTTAAAAATTTACATTGTCTTTACATATCAAACTCTATAAGTAATCCATCTTGGCAAATTCATTACGGGTAAATGACCCATCATTTCAATAATCTGAAGGAGGTTTTTGTGGACAATGTATCTAGATTAAGGATTATGGTATTGGTTTCTATCTTTGAACATTGTGCAACATGGGGTGTGCATTCCCATTCTTGCACATTTTTACCATTTTTACATAACAAACTCTGTTAGTGGTACATCTTGGCAGATTCACTACATGAAAATTACCCATCATTTCAGGAATCTGAAGGAGGTTTTTGTAGAAAATGTATCTATCTCCAGTAATGTAGTCTTGGTTTCAAATTTTGACCAATGTGTGGCCTAGGAAATGCATTTAGCTGAGCCTATTTTTACAAATTTACACTTGTTTATATAACAAACACTATAAGTAGTCCATCTTGGTAGACTCATTATAGGAAAATGACTCATCATTTCAAGAATCCGAAAGAGGTTTTTGTGTAACATGTATCTATATTCAGGCATGTGGTCTTGGTTTCAAATTTTTACCACTGTAATTCCCGGGGCATGCATTTACCGATCCCATTTCTTCAAATTACATTGTTTTTACATAATAATAAAAACTCTATAAGTATTCCATCTTCGCAGATTCATTGCGGGAAAATGACCAATCGTTTTAGGAATCCAAAGGAGGTTATTGTGGACATTGCATCTAGATTCATGAATGTGTTCTTTGTTTCAATTTTTTACCATTGTGCATCCTGGGGCATGCATTTTATTGAGCCCACTTTTGTAAATTTACATTGTTTTTACGTAGCAAACTCTATAAACAATCCATGTTAGCATATTCATTGTAGGAAAATGGCCCATCATTTCAGGAATTAGAAGGAGGTTTTTGTGGAAAATGCATCTAGCTTCAGGTATGTGGTCTTGGTTTCAATTTTTACCATTGCACAACATCGTGTGTGCATTTTACTTAGCCCAATTTTGCAAATTTGCATTGCTTTTATATAAGAAATCCATTTTGGCATATTCATTACAGGAAAATGACCCCTTGTTTAAGGAATCTAAAGTAGGGTTTTGCGGAAAATGTATATATATTCAAGCATGTGGTCTTGGTTTCAATTTTTTACCATTGTGCATCTTGGGGCATGCATTTTACTGATCCCATTTTTGCAATTTGACATTGTTTCTACATAACAAACTCATAAGCATTCCATCTCGGTAGATTCATTCCAGGAACATGGACCATTATTTAAGGAATCCAAAGTATTCGTTTGTGGATAATGTATATAGATTCAGGCATGTCTTGGTTTCACTTTTTAACCGTTCGAAAACCTAGGGCATGCATTTTACTAAGCCCATTTTTGCAAATTTACATTGTTTTTAGATAACAAAGTCTATAACAAGTCTATATTGGTTGATTCATTATGCGAAAAATGGCCCATCATTTAAGGAATCTGAAGGATTTTTTTGTGGACAATGTATCTGGCTTCAAGCATGTGGTCTTGGTTTTAATTTTTGACCATTTTTAAGCCTTGGGCATGCAATTCATTGAGCCCATTTTTTGTAAATTTACATTATTGTTACATAAAAAACTCTATAATACTCCATATCGGCTTATTCATTGTGGGAAATAGACCCATCATTTCAAGAATCTGAAGGAGGTTTTGTGGATAAAGTATATATATTTAGGAATGGACTTATGGGATATAACTCATAACGACCTCACAAGGCCATTAGAAATAGGTACACACAATAAGGCCATAACACTAATTTTATGAGTACCAAGAACTCATAATGGCCTTCATGTATCTAGAAATTTTTTGAATCACGTTAATCATACCTTTCAATTAAAATTTTATGCAAATTTAAAATAACATATATTTTAAAGCCCTAATTTGGAGACTGCTTTGCTGGTTGGCATTCCAACTTTAGTCATATCTTTAATATTAGCCCCTCTTAGTCTAAAAATTCATCCTATAGTAGACTGATATGTATTCTCTATAATGCCACAAATCTGACTTAATTCTTATGTGTCAATAAAATGTTATGGCAAGTTTCCCAACACTTGTTATTTTTTTCCCTTTTAGGAAGGAGAAAGTATATAGACTGCCACATGTCCAATTTTTTGGATATGAATCTAAAAATACTATCACGTATATTGCAAACTATCTTCTTTATGATAAAATAGGTCCACTCAATTTGAATCTCATCTGCTCCATGTATAATAGTTTTCTCATAACACCTATTTGAGACTAGTTTTTGGACTAGTCAAGAATCCTGACTTCCGCACGGTATAAATACAAACCTATAATTATTTAATATTTTAAATGTGTACGACATATAGGTTGGTTTGTATTCTACTTCACCTCCATGTTTCACTATCTAAAACCTCCTAGAAAAAAAATTATAGTGAAAATTCCAAGATGACTAGTTTGAAGAGCTAAACCCTAGAAAAAATATTCCCTTTTGGCCCAAGAAAGAGCTTTTATACCACTTTTAATATGCTTAAACCCAAAAAATACATTGGAACAAAAACAAAACAAAACAAGAAGAATATATGAAAAAATTGATAATGTTCACTTGCCTCTTCAAGGGGGCAATCTCCAAGAGCACTAGCTCCAAATATAATAACAATTATTTACTTCACATTACATATCTTACTACTCACTATATATAGTACTTCAATAGCCCATTTATAACTAATTGTGGCCCCTCTATTAATGAGGTCCAACCACCTAAGGACCTTTAATCACAAAGGAATGTCATTTTACATTAAATAATTGTACACTAGCTAACTAATGGGTTTTATGGCCTTGAACATAGCTAAAGTAGGGGGGATAAGGTAGGACCCTAACAATATCATATTAGACATGATTACATGAGTAATATTAAAATTACACAGTCAAACACTCCCCCTTAATGACAACTTCTTGCATTCCCAACAAACTATGAATATATACGAGCTTTGCTTCTGTCATGGATTTGGTGAAGATATCATTGACATGATTTTTCATGGGAAAATACTCCAAAAATAACACCATCTGCAACAAGACATTGAATATAATGAGTATCCAATTCAATGTGTTTAGTATTCGAGTGATATATTGAATTGTATGCAAGTTGAATATATCTAATTGTCACATCTTAAATTGGTATGAGACTTATGAACCAGTCCAAGATATGTAAGAACATGCCATATACATAATGCTTATTTATCTACTTCCTTAGTTGCTATGTACTTTAGTTCATAAGAAGAAAGAGGAAGAGTTCTCAACTTCTTCCCGAACCATGAAATCAAACCCCAACAAAGCTAAAATATGTACCCTGTAGTAGACATTTTATATGAAGCATCCCCTTCCCAATTAGAATTTGTAAAACCAAGAATTGGAATTGTAGCCCCGCTAGAACATAAAACACCGTAATAAATTGTCCCCTATAAATATATGAGAATCCTCTTTACTTTCATAGGGATCTGACATAAACGTTGAAACCATGTTGACTGCAAAAGAGATATATATCCTGCTATGTGTCGAATATATCAAACTTTCCCCAAGTTGATGATACAAAGTGGAGTCAACAAGAGGATGTCATAATCAATAGATAACTTTACACCATACTGGAATGGCATAGGGGAAGGCTTACAATCACTCATATGAAACCAAGCAAGTAAATATGTCACATACAAAGGCTGAAAAAGAAATATACCATTAGCCATATGTCAAATCTGTAGACCCAAAAAAATAATGTCGAAGGCCTAATTCGTTCATTTCAAATTGCCTTTTAAGATTATTCTTGATTTCATTTATAAGTGTAAGTTGGATGGCAACAATAATAATATCATCCAAATAAAGTACCATGATGAGGATATCATCATAAAACTTCTTAACATACATATTTGGATCAAATATACAACGCTTAAAACCATTCTTCAAAAAATAAGCCTCAATTTTCTCATACCATGCTCTAGGTGCATGTTTAAGACCATATAAAGACTTGTACAATTTCCATTCTAAACTTGAAGTTTCAGCAATAATAAAACAAGGTGTTTGTTGCATATACATTTTTTTAAGATTGATCCAGATTTATGTGTGAACGAAATGAAAGAACATATACATAATCATAATCACAGACATTTTGCAAAGATAATAGAGATACAGTAAACACGTTCTATTAAATGGCGGAAATAGAACATACTGTAATACAATTGCTAGAATGGTGGTAGCTATCTCTGAGAAGAGATGTGGCTGTTACGCTCATTCGTGCAAAGATGAATACAAAATGAGGCCAAAGGAGCCTATTTATAATAAGGACGAGGGTGAGAACCCCAAAAGTCCAAAACATAACCCTAGAAGATGAATTGTCATAAAGTTTGTAGCCCCAAGGTGGTAAGTTGAACAGTCAACTTCCCGGGGTCATAACTTTTGCATACGATCTTCGATTTGGGTGCTCGATAGATCGTTGGAAATATCTACCCGAGATTTACAACTTTAAACTGTGGCCAAATACAATCCAAAACCAATCATTTGGCCACCCTAATTTCCAAAAAACGTCGTTTAGGGCCTCAAAACAACCCTGAAAGTTTGGGACCCAGAAACCGTAGAAAAATAACTAGGAAACTACCACAATGGGAAATTGTTTTGAGCTAGTGGAATAGGTGGGCGGCCACTAATCTCCATCTGGATCAAATATGCAACAAGAGAAAGAATACTTCTTATTGTGTTCATTTTAGCAACTAGAGCAAAATTTTCAATATAGTCAATACTTTCTTGTTGAGAGAATACTTTTTCTACTAACTGGTCTTTATGTTTTTCAATCTATCCATATGCAATAAACTTTATTTTATATATCCAATTGCATCCAACTAAATTCTTTATAGGAGGAAGAGGCATAAGAGTCCATGTCTTGGTTTTCATTAAAGAGTCATGTTTATTAGACATTGCTTTCTCCCATTTAGTTTTATCTTTATCCTGAGCATAGGTACAGGGATCATTTGTGGCCAATACTTTAGTCATAAGAGCAAATTAAAATCTAGTTCAATAAGTATCGGAAGGAATACCAATGTCAAAACCCATAGATTCAAGAGTTTTTCGGGACCAAACAGGAAGAGGAGTAGTGGTAGGAACCACACAAGTATCTTCAAGACATTTAACATGATCACTTGAAGAAGAAGGTGGACTAGGGTTAAGGATATGCATAGAAGGAGTGGAAGGGGTAATAGATATAGGAGAAAGAAAAGATGAAAGAAAATTCAAAGTAACATGAGATTCAACATACTCAAGAGGAGGAGAGACTTCATTGAATTGAATGTCTCACTTAATGATAACACCTTAGGTATATGGATCAAATAACATGTACAATTTGGAACACTCACAATAACCAATGAAAATACATTTGTGAGCAACATAGGAATAAAATGGTTGACTTTTACTTGAATTAAAACCAATAAACTTATATAATCTGGCACTATGATCAATAGGACTAAAAGAAACAATTTTGAAGTTATGTTTGATATATTTTAACACATATTTATCAAGCTAAGCTTTAAAGTTATAACATTTATGACATGCACAATAAATAGGAAGCAAGTTGATGGGCATTCCTTTAACATGAACAAATCTTCCAAAGTACAATTAAGAACATTAACATTACTAGATCCAAAAACTAAAAGATGATTACCATCACTTATAGATACTTTCTATGTTGTGTGATTTTTAGTATCATAAAAATCAAATAAAGAAGTTGTACCAGACATATGGTTAGATGCATCAGAATCCATTATCAATTCCACATTATAAGAAGACTCAATAGGTTGAACATAATATCCACATAGGGAAACCTTGTGTTCATCGGAAGACTTCTTCTTTGCTTTTGAAAGTTCACGTATATGTTTAAAGCAAATGCATTCACGATGGTTGGTTTTTCCACAATGCTTACAAGGATTATAAAGTTTCTTTTTACTAGACACCATGTTATAAGAATCACCATTAAAAGTGGTTTATATTTGTTTATGGGGTTTAGAATGCTTACAAAAAAAATTAGTAGGATTGTTTTTACTATGTGCCATTCAAGCTTTACTATTATACAATTAACCAGAAGCAATTAATCTATCTTTCTCATTTATCAAACCTTTACAAAAGTCTTCAAAAGTTGGTTTCATAATTCCTTTGTACATTTCAATAGCATTGTTCCTAGTTTGGATCAACATACTAAAACATGGAGGTAACTTTTGTTCTACAAAAATAGTAAGAGAGTTATCTTTCTTCTTGTAATATTTACCATAATTATCTAACTTTTCATTATAGGTTTTAATTTCAGCAAGAAATTACTCTATTCTATCAAAATATTTAAGGTCTAAGTCATGGATTTTATTTTCAATATAAAAAGAAAAAACATCACCACTTTTATCAAATA
This sequence comes from Pseudotsuga menziesii, assembly GCA_001517045.1. Classification (NCBI taxonomy): domain Eukaryota; kingdom Viridiplantae; phylum Streptophyta; class Pinopsida; order Pinales; family Pinaceae; genus Pseudotsuga; species Pseudotsuga menziesii. Next base: position 60,382 of record LPNX010504359.1, on the reverse strand, counting down.
AAGAAGCTAGGGTTTTCCATACCTCAATGGGGCTATCACAAGCCTCTCTCTCTCTATATATATATATGAAATTTTTTGTTCAATGATTCATCTTGCTTTATCACATCTTACCAAGTCTTTTGCATCGATTGGTTTTGTTTGATCGCCTTTAATTTATCTCCATACGTTCTTACTCATGGGAACATCAATCATTTTCTCTTCCAAGAGAGATAGCTATATCCAACTAATACATGAATATAAACAACTTCTAAAGTCATAGGGTGGCAAAGAATGAAACCCAAATGCAAAAAACTAACTTATCATAAAAAGAACAAAAGTGATTAAAAACGAAAAAATTCTCAATGAAACAGAAACCTAAGAACAACTAACAGATGGAGTTGTAACTCAATAGCAAAAATAGAGATCACTGAACCAAAATCGGTGAAATTGGGGCCAAAATAGATGCATTCGCTCTTTCTATACGTAAGAGGCATGAAGATTAATTCAATATTTTTCTATACAAGAGGTGCAAATAATTCATACTTTTGCTAAAGTAAAGATGCAAATCCACGCTTACGTAGACCGAAAGGTGTGAATTTGCCTCATAATGCCTAAAAATTGTCAAAATGTTGGGAAATTGTGAACATGTTGTCATTCAGTAGCGGAAACTACAAGAAAACACAAGAAGAGTTGAAAACAAATTAGATCTATTGCAAAACAATAGATCCTTCATAGCAAGTTAGTGTACAATGGATTTGAACCCATATCTATAGAAAAAAAGCTTGAAATTTTCTAAAAACGTAAATGGTGAGGGTTAGGGTTTGAAAAAAATCCTCAAACATGTTACAAAATGTCCATATCTAAGAAATTATCACAAGGGTTTGGTAGATCATATGACAAATCTACAAAATATGAAGGACCCAACAAAAATTGAAGAATTGGTTAATTGTTAAAAAAAATTACCAAAAAGGTAGAGCATAACAACTAGCTCCAATACCATGTTAGAATATTGAGAATATGCATAAACATACAAAAATACATTTGCTAACTTGCAAAACAAGAATCTACTAGTCTAACCTTCTATCTACACAAGTAACAAATAATCATGTAAAAAATAAGAGACAGAAGAACAAAAGAACAATACACACATGGTAAAACCCTAAATTGGGAAATATCCACAAGAAGACTTAGTCTTCTTTATTATTCAGAAATATCCAATCTTACAAGTGATCTCCTCTCCACATATGCTTCACGTCTTTACAATAGAATTACAAAGAAATCCACTAGATATGTCCAAGGATCTTCTTCACCTCTATTATATACCAAGAGGAATGGAAGAATTACATCCCAAAATGCATGTGGGATAAACGATTTTCCACCTCTTTATATAATGAATGGTAATAGGAGAATATTTATTCTTGATGCATTTGCAATAACTCCTTTTACATAATATTAAATCTATTTATGTCTTCCAATGCTAGATAATACAGCTTATTTTTAAATTTGAGAACCATAGATATGTAGGCTCTGATGAGAGCTATTGGAAAGGAATTATGCAGTGGAATAATTGTGGTCAATATACACTGGGAAAAGAATTCATGACACAGATTTCGTATCAAACAGACAAGAATTGCTTAGATGATCATAACATTAATCTTCATTCATTAATCAATGATACAATGGTAGTACAATAAATAGAATTTGAATATTATGGATAGGATTCGAATCTAATAACTCTAACTGATTTTTTATCTAACTCAGTGTGGAAAAATCACAGCTGGAGCTCACTGTTTAACTATGGATGTCTAAATCAATCTGCAATCAGTTAATTGATGAGGTAGGTGGACAAAAGGTGCCACACTCCCTACATGCATGCAAAACTGTTGGTAGGATAACTAATAGTGATCTAACTGAAATTAATTCGAGGGGAACTATAATGTCCCTTTTTCTAAACTTTATTAAAATGACCAAATTTTCACTTTTTCCCCTATTTCTACCTTTGACTAGTTTTGATGTCTAGGTCTCCAAATTGAACCAAATGCTCCCAAATATTCTGAGAAGGTGTATGAATGATATTAATACTTTAATATGATGTTCAGGTATTATTTATGACCCTTCAATTACTTCTGCAAACTTGTTTAATATTCTGGTCCAAGTAGGAGTCTTTACTAGCAAATTGGGGTTCCAATTCCCCCTGGGTAAATGTTGAAAGTGGCTTCTCAAATGCTCCCAAACCCACTAGAATTTATGAAAAAAGGAATAGAATGTTTAAGGGAAATTTTTAAGTTATTATATGCATAATTATTCATTTTATATAGGATTTTATGACCCTCTCCCAAACATCTACAAAATCACTAATTCGACCCTTAGGGAAATGACACCAGATATTCTCCAAATGCAATTAAATTGAGTAAAATGACTTCAAATGTTGAAGTGATGAACATGAAACTTGTAATATGATAAATTACATTCCATTCATCATAAATATAACATATATATATTCTCCCATTCAAAATAATCAGCATTACCATGGCATACAACAATATAGTGGGGAAAAGGTCATCGTTTGCTCATTAATATTCACTTTTACATACAACCCTTTGGTATTTAGACCTGAGACTTTCTGAAAAAAAATAAAATATAATATTAAACTTATTACAATCATAAATTTACCATTAGAAGCTCGAAATCATCGGCATTCAATGGCAGACATCAATCTAGTGGGGAAATGGTCATTGTTTGCTCATTAATAATCACTTTTACATTCAACCATTTGATATTTAGACCTGAGAATTTATGAGAATCAATAAAAGAGAATATTCAAATTATAACAATCATAAATATACCAGTATAATCTCCCTCAAAGAGTACAATAGCTCACCCAAAGCACAATCTCTCCATGACCAAGAATATGCAAAAAAAACTGGAAATGGTTGAGAGAAAGTGGTGCAATAGAAGGAACCACAAGCTACCCTATAGCTTACACCTGAAAATGAAACTCCAGTAACGCTCCATGAAATACCTGAGTGGCCTCTCCAAACACCAATTTGGATGGGAATCTTTCCCCTTCAAAATTGGCTAAGGCAAGAAACTAGTCATCCACTAGCTCTCTCAATTCACAAATGCAAATTTATCAAATGATCAAAATATATTCTCTTGGTTGATTCATGTATTTTATAAATATCCTTATCCTTATAATTTTACCAATCCATCCACAAACTCAAGCCTATTCGAATTAGGGTGTGTGCTCATGATTTGCCATGTGTCCTCCCTTTCATAGCCTTCCAACTTCCCCCAATTCGAGTAGGAGCCCATTGAGCTTCCCCAACTCACATCAGAGCCCTATTGGATGCTCTATTTCGACCTGAAATTTCATATATGTCATATGTCAACCTTGAAATATTATTTTTGTCATAGTTGTCATAGCATCTTCATCATTGTTGTCATAGAGCTAGGGAATCTAGTCCAAGTGTCTCACTAGCTCCAAAATGACTCTTCATCTCCCATGTAAGTTACATTTCCTTCCAAATTAGACCTATGATGCATATGGACAAGTGTTTTATCCTTTTAACTCATCCAAGGACATTTAGGCTTTCCATGGATTCCAAATTGCAAGAGAAGGATGCCATGTGGCACAGAAATTTTAGCTTGTGTGGGTCCCACATCCTCCATGTGTCTTCATGATCAATAACCACTTTGATTTTATATTGTATTTATTTATTTATCTCCTTTATTAATTATTTATTCCATTATAATGTTCAAACATCATTTATTTTCCCCCTTATTCCAAATCCCAAAGTTTTCACCCCCAACCTAGGAAACTAGTAATTTTCCTCCTTGGCAATTATTTGACCCTTAGCATCAATTTGAAAAATTCTTATGAATATGGAAAGTGTGATTATGCCATTTAAAACCAATGAAAAATTTGGGACATGACAATAACTCAGCATAACTTCTTACCTACCACAACCAACTTAAGGAGATTTTCGGTGGCACTCATAGTGGGCTCTTATAATGTAGGGATTGGTACCAGAGGCACATAAACGCATGCATGAAGATGCACTAAGTGGAAGATATCATCTAGGTGTGTCCCCCATACTCTAGTACAGTGATAATAACTTCCTAAGTTAGGAAAAATGACCAAATAGACTATATGTCAAAAAGGAGGATTAATTAATCCTAACACCCCCCCCTTAAACCTAACTTTGGACAACTTGGGCCCTGACAACTAGGACAAAAGTCACCCATACAATCTAAATGAATAAAATTTTGCTTAATAAAATAAGTAAAATGGGGAAAACCTCATGGGAACACCCCCCCCCCCTTAAAATAAGCAGGTAATCAGGAAATAAGCTTCCATACTTGAGAAATAAGCTTCCATACTTGGAAATGCAACTAAAGTTAGCATGTAGACAAGTTGGAAACACTTACTCTCCTCATTTGAGTTGATGTAGACAATCTGACTTGAACTCTCCCAACTATTTGAAGACACAAACTCTTTGGTTCTCTTGTTGGTATGGATGGAGAAAAATACTTTTGTCTCTGATTGTTTGCAAATCGTTATGTTTTTCCTATGTGTGAGTTCTAAATCAACCCCCTACTTGGATATTAAATTCGAAAAGTTGCTAAACCTTTTTGGGCATGGATTGTCGCAACAACACTTCTAGTGAAATGGTGAACTGTGTATGAACTTTCCTTCATGGAATTCCTAGCATTGAATTGGTGTGAGAAAATTGTTGTGCATGTAGGAATTATGAATCAAGGAAATGGAAATGCACTCTTTGGTGTGAACAAGTTGGTCCTAGAGTCCTGGATTATTGAGAAAATTAACCATGATGATGGGTGGAAATTTGTGAGGGAAAAAATTATAAAAGAAACATGGTGAGCAATACCTTGTTCGCCTTTTTAAATATTTTGACAACCTCGAGTGATCTCCTGTTGAAGTCAAAGTCCCAACTCGAGGGTGGCACCTTGTTGAGAGGTTGATGAACAAGGAAGCCTAATATTGGGTGGAGCGTGCCTTACACATAGGCAGCTGCACAAATTGTCAAATATTCAAATAAATATTTGTGCTCTGCATCACTTTTATTATTTATTTTATGAATTTCTATTAATTACATATTTACTAAAGGAACTAAATAATTAATATTTGCATTCCAAAGGAAGCGTTGTAAATTGAATGGTTTAACTAAGTTTATGTTAGATGGTATAATCGTATTGGTATAATCTGGATTAGAATTCTATGAATTGTTATATATATTTTGTTTAATAATGAGCTACATATTAATTGTTGGAATATATAGTGGAATATAATGATTTTCGAAGGAAATGTGTTATGATTAGTGTTAATTAAAAAAAATTATATTTTAAATGTTTATATTTGAATTCTGCATAATTATTTACGAATGTTCCCTTTTATAAATGAGGAATGACTATGAAAACTATAAATTTGGGTTGAAGTTCTCCATGTTAATGATAATTCCTTGTAACATAAAAACAATTAGTGGAACCATGCATCTATGAATGCATGCTTTCTGTAGGAATTTGTTTCTCCCTTATTAAGAGAGATTGTTCCAAAATTTAATAAGGGTTAAGAATTGTTCATACCCTGAACGATCTTCTACCAAGTAAATAATTTCAGATATATTTTTTAACTTGTATTTATTTACCCAGTGGAAATGTTGGTTTTCTTCAATGGTTGGAATCCTTGTCTGGGTTGTTCACTGAAGTTGAGCTTAATATTGAAAACCTTAAATTCTTGCGTTGAAATCAAAAGTCGGATGGCTAGTTACCTTGTAATTTCATAAAATTGATTCAATTAAATTGTTGGATTGAGTGTAGGAAAAGTGTATGTTTATATCAACTTACTTTCCCAATACCTTAGTTGGTTTTAAATAATTTTCCTAATTCCCAAAGCATCATAATAACCAAAGGATGAGATAATTTGTTTTTCCCTTTCCCACATTTAACTAAATTTATCCAAATTAATTTGAATATATGGTAAACACCTTTCAAAATATTAGAGCACTAGTAAGTTCTATCACCCACATATGAAAATTTTTGGGTGTATGTCAGTGTCGTAACGGGATGTGTTACAAAGTGGGATCTCGAACCTTTTAAAGATATTGTTTAACTAGTATTTCTTTACATGTTGCAAATGTTGGTTTTATTCAGTGGTTGGAAGCCAGGTCTGGGTTGTCCATTGAAGCTGAGATTAAGATTGCAAGCATTAAATTCTTGAGTTAAAACCAAAATCCAGATGGTTGGTTACCTTGTACGATCATAAAATTGATTAAATTACACTGTTGGATTGAATGTGTTGAATATTATGTATCTTCGGAATATATTCTTCTTGTATTATTGATGTATCATGTTGTATTATTATTGTACTCCCTTTTAGTATATTATTATTGCAATTAATCATGTAAATTGCCTTGAAAGAATCAATGCAAACCCCTTCAGTTGGGTCATCCTATAATATTTTAGAAAGAACATATTATATTGTACCATCCTAACATTAGCCCTGACAGATCTGCAGGTTAACCCCATAAGGAAAAATTCATTTGGAAAACATGTATAAACTGGGTAGGCACTCCCCTCATTTGGACACATCACTCACTCAAGCAATTCGCTAGTAAGAGAAGAAGAAGAACAATTTCTCTTAGGAGAGAAGAGTATATGCTTGGAGAAGACATCTTATTCTTGGGTTTTCTATCTTATCTTATTCTTGGAATCCTTATGTGGAAGAGCATTTATATCTTGGTTGTACCAAAAAACATTGCACTTACTGACAAATCTATACTGAATAATTTTGTTGAGTTTTCTTCCCTCTTAGGGTTTCCCAGAGGAAAATCTTTGTGTTCTCTTATGTTGTTGTGGTCGTCTTTATTTCAGTGATCCTATTGCATATGGTTATTGTATTATGTTGCAATTTGTTTGTATATCTAACACAACCATTGTTAAAGTATAAAATTCTAACATTGTATCAGAGGCGTGCTAAAATAATTCATTTCTACAGTCGTAACAGTTGCAATTGCCAAAGATTATGGTTCCATGAATCTAGCATTTCCATCCACATATCAAGCTCGATTGTTGCATCATTGAACTCACCCTAAGAGGGCACACCTTTTTGTGGAGGAATATTCCAATTTTGACCTAAAAATTGTCGGGTCAATAACTAGGGCTCCACACTTTAATACTTTTTTTCCAAAAAATGGGTTTGACCCAGACATTCTCCAACTCACCCTAGGAGGTCACATCTTCCTATGGAAGTAGAACTTAGATTCGAGGATTTTCAATTTTGTCCCTATCACTAATGCTCAGGAAAAACTAGGGAATCATATTTTTTGTAGTTTTGTCCACATATCCGAAAGAAGAATAACATTGCTCAACTTTCCTTGAGGAGGTACATATCTCTCTCAAATCAAATTTTCAAGATTCCAAATTTAGAAAATTAGGGTTTATCCTACAAGCCTTAGAATCAACCATAAGTAGTTTTCCAGAAGGAATTAGAGAAAGCACTTGGTTGGAACACTCTCATTGGTAAGAACTATTATATTTATTTCCATTTGAGGTTCTCATTTTATCAACATGACAAATAATAACAATATTCATGAAAATATTGAAGGAGCTAAGAAATTCCAAGCATGGAAGTATAGAGTGCTTCCTATATTAGAAGAAGATGACTTTGAAAACTATGTCAAAGAAGAATTTGCAAAGCCAAATGGAGATGAATACAAGGCTAGACACAAGAAGAATATGGTTAAGTCCAAGAGGATCATTGATAACTCCATCAAGGATCACTTAATCCCACATGTTTCCTCCTTGAATACTCCCAAGGAGATGTTTGATGCCTTGACTAGGTGGTTTGAGGGAAAGGACATCAACCAGAAGATGATATTGAGAACTCAACTCAAGAATGTTAAAATGCAAATTCCAGAGACCATCCAATCCCACTTTACAAGAATCTCTCAGATCAAAGAACATATCGAATCTATTGGAAATTAAATTGAAGATGCTAGATTGGTAAATATGGGTGAATATGATGATAAATCCTTATAAGCTCATGCAAAGAAGGAAAAGAAAAATAAAGAAGAACACTCTCACAAGAATCCTAGAATATTCCAAAAGAATCATAGATCTCAGAAGGACTACTCAAATTACAGATGTTACACTTGTGATGAAAAGGGACATGTTGCAAGAGATTGCCCCGAAGGAAAAGGTCGTGTGAAGAAAGGAAAGAAGAAGAGGTATCATACAAGATAAGATGATGAACCTGTTTAGAAGAAGGCAAGAGAATATTTTTGAAGAGAAGAGGAATATGTATTGTCTCGCAAGTTTGAATAATTCACCTCATAAGGTGAAGTATTAGTTTTATATAAAAGGAGTAGGAGAAGCCTCCTACAAGATTGAATTCTGGAAAACCTATGAAGATGAAATATGTATTGTATAAGTAAATTCTATTCATTTAGAACTAAAAGAACATGGACATAGAGTTGCTTTTGTTGATGGAAAAGCTCTTATGTGGCTAAGTGGAAACACCATTGATGTTATAGTTATTGAAGGCACACTCAGATCCCGCACTAGTTCACAGTACCAAGTGAACTGTGGCATATAAGACTTGCTCAGCATTGTCTATCATGAGCAAGATGGACACGGGTCTTCAGAATCAGATGATGATTACACTTCCAAAGAATCCATCTATTTATGTAAGGAGGAAGATATTAAGAGGGATCCATCCAAACATACAAGATAAGTATTTGAATTGTCATTTCCTATATATCTAATTATTTAATTTATATTGTTAAATTGTGTACATATTTATGTTCTTAGAATCCAGAAATGTATTATGCATGTTAGAGTGAATGCATTGAAGAACATTATACTACTAATATGCATGTGATGGGTAAGTATCCTATGGTGTTGCACAACATTCTATGTCATTGTTTCTAATATAAAATGAAACATATTTGTTGACATGTTGGGAGAAGTGCACACTCTTAGTTATGTCCTGGTATAGATGGAAGGCATCTACAAAGTTACCGTATGTATATGAGATATGGATGAATGTCACTGTTGAATCATTGGATAAAATGGTTTCATAACTGTATGATTTATGCATTGTCATTGAAATGTCAATATGTTTTAATTATTATGAGATGTTACTAATCAAATGATTCAATTTGACTTGTAGGAATTTTTTTTGCTATGGCCTACAAGATATGGATGATGAGACTTGTTCCAAAGAAAAAGTGATGATTATTCAATAGTAATCTTCAAGAGGATTTACAAATTCAAACATACTATAGAAGTACAAAGCAAGGTTCATGGTTTATCTCAGAAAGAGGGAGTTGACGAGACATTTTCTCTAGTGGATAGACAAACTTCTATTATATCTTTAGTGATGGATATTACACTAGATAGATGGTGCAATTGAAGTAGAAGTGTATATCAAGCAACCCCCGGGATTCAGGACTCTCTACAAAGAATCACATGAGTGCATATTGAAGAAGGCTTTGCACGAGTTCAAAAGGCACCCAGGGAATAATTACGCCAAAACATACAGTTACATGATGAGCTTGAGGATCACTTATAGTGATTCATATTTCAACCTTTTCTACAAGGTTGAAGATGGTTTCTTATAGAGTATGAGAAGCTCATAGATGGGTGCACGAAGGAAACTACAACTTAGTTCAAGATGGAGGTGACCTTGAGATAAAGAAGTTCATCTCAGTACACTCATATGATGGAGATGGCATAGATGGATACATAGAAAATCAATAGTAGAGAATGCTACCTGTCACTCAAGTGAAAAAATGTCCAGATGCAAAGAGAGGATAGTGCTCTGTTACAGAGGGAGCAGGGAGTGACTATAGCACAAATTGTGGAGACAGGTTGATGGGCATTATCACTTACCCTCTATCCAGGTAAGAATTTTTTGCCTCAGTATCTCAATGATATGCTCAAAGTTATACTAGATGTCTTCCCTCACTGAGAGGGAGTAGATCTCAGACCTAAGTGATCTTGGCATGATTCTTGGGATTATTGGTGTGGAAGAGTGCAAATGATATTTTCTTGAGCCAAGGAAAATATGTAGTAGAGATCCTTAACATATTTGAGATGATGGATTGCAAGGTCATGACTACACTGATGGCATTGAACTTGAAGTTGTTGTGTGATACTACTGCAGAGACAATTGATGCCACAATATACAGGCAGATGATTGAAAAACATGAGGAAAAATATATGCTTTACGGTGGACACATTGAGTCAGTACATGGTAGATCCAAGATGTGTTCACATTATTGTGTAAAATCATGTGCTGAGGTACATGAAGGGTACGATTGAGTATGGGCTCATATGTGCGATAAATCATATGATTAGCCTACAAGGATATGTTGACTCAGATTGGGCTGGTAATTTCATAGATAGGAAGAGAACTTAGAGATGTTGCTTCAGTTTGAGGTCTGGCATGATTTCCTGGTTCAGTTGGAAGTGGCACTGAGTACAGTCGAGCTAGAGTACATTACAGCTTGTTCAGCTAGTTGTGAGGCAATGTGGATTCAAAAGCTACTTGCAATATTTTTTTATATCGATTTAGAGGTGACTTGTGTGTTTTGCGACAACTAGAGTTGTGTGAATTTGTTTGATAACCATGTGTTTCATGATAGGTCGAAGCACATCGAGATTAGGTACCACTATATCAGGGATATGGTGTAGCGTGGAGCAGTGAAACTCTGGTATATTGCAATGAATGAGAAAGTAGTTGATGTTTTGACCAAGCCTCTATAAGGATTGAATTTTGAGTACTTCATGGACAATATTGGAATTGTTCATCGTGAAAGGGAGTGATGAGATCCAAATGTAGACAAGTGTTCTTCACATCTTGCATGAAAAAGGGCTCACATTGCAAATATGTGTGTACTTTACATCCAGCATGAAAAAGGGTTGGCACTATAAATTTTTACATCCAACATGAAAAAGAGTTGGCACTGCAGAGATGTGGGAGATTTACATCCAATGTGAAAAAGGGCTTGCACTGTAAATATGTGCATCCAACATGAAAAAGGGTTGACATTGCAGAAATGTGTGAGAATTACATATAAAATGAAAAAGGGATGGAACTGTAAAGATGTGCATCTAGCATGAAAAAGGGTTGCCATTGTAGATATGTTTGATATTTACATCCAACATGAAAAAGGGTTGGCACTATAAAGATGTGCATCCAACATGAAAAAGGGTTAGCATTCCAGAGATGTGTGAGACTTGCATCCAGCATGAAAAAGGGTTGTCACTATATGGACATGTGAGTTATACATCCAAAATGAATAAGGGTGTGCACTGTGGATATACATCCACCATGATAAAGGGATGGCACTAAGAAAAGTGGTGAATTCTCATCTAGCATGAAAAAGGGTTGGCACTGGGAAAAGTGGTGAACTCTCATCCAGTGTGGAAAAGGGTTGGCACTAAGAAAAATTTTATATTCTCCTCTATTACGAAAAAGGACTAGTAGGACAATTCTGTGTGAACTGAGTGGTTGAGATCCTCTAGTCTGAAAATACTAGTAGGCCAATCCTGTGAGATCTAAGCGATCTCCACTTGAGGTGATGTTTTAGCAG